>JAHHUM010003047.1:0-142285 GCA_036173005.1 Crenichthys baileyi
GAGGTCTCACTCTGGATATCTGAATCACAGCAAATCTGAAGGAGTCACAAAATATGGAGGGAAAAAAATGTTGCACTAAAAGCTTTTTAAGGTGCACCTGTGCTTTATTCACAGAGCAAAATTACAATTTAATGAGTCAGAAGTATATCCCAGAATCAAAGGATGCCAGCAGATAGATATTATGTGTTACAGCAAAAATTAAATCTCATTTTCATAAATTAAAATTAAACTCTCTCTAAATGACTTTTGTTTTTGAAGTAGTTCTACCTGCAGGTAAATCCCTTGTGAATTGGTGAAGTAGTTATAAGCTACATGTAAACTTCCCTCTAACCTTTTCACTAACCTCATTTTGATCAAAATTATGGATTCAGAGAAGATAATATCTCAAATGGATTTGGGTCTCTTTTACAGCTTTAAAAAATGGTTTTAAGAATCCCTAATAAAACTCAACTCCTAATACCTGCTCTAGGTTTGCTTTCAATGATTTTTCAACCATACCCGTAGGGAGCTGTGGGCATGCTTTTTAACACATTTATTTAATCACATTTTTAATTTTCACATCCCTGCTATCTAAGCTGTATACAGCCGTATACATTATTTTGTTGATCAAAACAAGGTTTTTTTTCTAGAGAATCAAAAGTTTTTATCAGACCAGAATATCATCACGTTGAATTGGGAGCTTAAATTGGCTGCTGCAACGTCCTGTCTGTGTCAGAATGCCCCAAACCGCTCTTGCTGTAGAGCAGCTATGCAGAGAACAGCTGAAACACTACGCATTAAATTTGCTGATGTTCAACGCAGAGCACTACATTAGTGAACAGGAGAACAACTTTCTGTATGCATTGTCTGCACATACAACGACAATGATACATAGCATTGGTCTTTATGCCCCAGTTTTTAAGAGTTTTTACAAAAAGGTAAAATGCACTCAGAGAGGAAGAAGCCATTACTCCTAAAGAAACATAAAAGGCTATGTTACAGTTTAAAATACTTTCAGGGGTAAGCCCCTTCATTTTTGGTGAGATGTTCTGTGGTCTGGTGAAATTTAGATGGAAGTGTTTGGTCACATTGGTCTTTGTTAAATTTGGAGGAAAAATACATTTTGCAAGCCCGAGAACATCATCCCATCTGTGAAGTATAGGGTGGCAGCATCATATCCTTTTGGGGGATTTTGTGCAGGGGAATTTTTCTTTTCAAAATAGAGGCATTGCAAAAAAGCAAATTTGTCAAATATTGAGCCATATCAAAATTCAGCCAGAAGGCACAAAAAAGTCTTTGGGTTGGATAAACCCTCAGAATACCAACAAATTAGTTACGAAGTTTCTTAAGGACAATATTTTGGAGTTTCCATCACAAATCCCTGATCTTGGTCTCATACAAAATTTGTGGGCAAAGCTAAAAAAATATGTGAGCAAGGTAGCTTTCAAATCAAACTCAGTTACACAAATTCTTTCAGAAGGAAAACAAAAGGCCAAAAAGTCCAGCTTTTTGAAGGACAACCAAAACGTATTAAAAGGTTTACAAATAAGGACATTTTTGTAAACCTAAATATAAAGATGGTTAAAAACATCTTTAAAGCATTCTCTCATTATCTCTCACATAGCAAATAGAAATAATTTAGGCAATAAATATCTTCTTTAAACTGTGTCTGTCTTTGTGGAAACCTGCTATTGATTATACACTATATTACCAAAAGCATTTGTCTGTCTACTTTTACATGTACTTGAACTTTGATGACATCCTATTCTTAATCTATAAAGTCCAATTTGTTGATGGACCCACATTGCCAGCAATAGCAACTTTAACTATTTAACACTCTTTTCACAAGGTTAAGGAGTGTGTTCATAGTTAGGTGAGAAAACCAGAACTGCAGCCTCCGATCTAATTTATCCCAAAGGTGTTCAAGAAGGTTGAGGTCACGATTCTGTGCAGGCCAGTCAAGATTCTCCACACCAAATTTTATACACCTGCAGCCATGGTGGGGATTGGAACACTGGAATTCATTGATTTTGTGCTGTGACCTAATACTTTTGATAATATAGTTTATGTCTTCCTTCCCTCACTTTAAACCTAATGTTATAATCTGAACTCTAATATCCTAGCCATCAACTGTTTCTTTAAAAGCAAATAATAATCTCATTTTAGGTTATGCAGTCTGTGAGGCATTCTAAAGCAGATTTCCCAAAGTGGGGGTCGCGAGACACCAAGTGGGGGGGTCATGAGATGATTGTTAGAATCATTGTGCCCTGAGGTTTATGGAGAGCCAAAAGGGATAAAATTAAGTTAATAAATATATCATGAAATAAATAAATGTACCATTAAATGTCCTATCAAACTATTTAATTGTACCATTTATTTATTACATTATAAATAATTAAATATACCAATACATTATAAAACACTGTATTTATAAATAAATATAGAGTGAAATAATTATTTATTTTTAAGGGGGTCGCCAGTCTCTGGTATTGTTATTTTGGGGGTCACAGGCTGAAATGTTTGGGAACCCCTGTCCTAAAGGATCTGTAGTTGGAGTACAACCATAGCTGCTGGGTCTTGGAAGCTACCCTGAGGGCATCTCCTGTGCTGCTCACTGGCAGCCAGAAATGACAAAATACATCATAGTCTTCAAGGAAAAAGATTGAATACTCCACATTCAGCCCTAATAAATATTTCAGCGCTCTTCTACTGTATTTTATTTTCCTGTGAATGGGAATTGACTGTTATCTCTGCTCTCTCTATCCTCTACACAATGGAGAATGTCTCAGGTGGAATTTCAGTGAATGTTGTGGCTGAAGCATGAAGGTGCTTTCAAAAGCGCTTTCAAAAGTCTAAATTCACATCTTGAAGGCTGATCTTATGTGCCACTGACTGATTCAAGTACTGATTTAGGATGCAACAAGATCTCACGACATCTCCTGGCACAGTCTTTGATGCGGACT
This sequence comes from Crenichthys baileyi, assembly GCA_036173005.1. Taxonomy (NCBI): domain Eukaryota; kingdom Metazoa; phylum Chordata; class Actinopteri; order Cyprinodontiformes; family Goodeidae; genus Crenichthys; species Crenichthys baileyi. The sequence goes on from JAHHUM010003047.1 coordinate 2,943, forward strand.
TGGAATCATTTTGGTAGGCCGGTCATTCCTGGGTAGGTTTTCCATTGTGCCATGTCTTCTCCATGTGCAGATAATGGCCCTTACTGTGGTTCACTGGAGTCCCTAAGCCTTAGAAATTTACTTTATAACCCTCCCAAGACTGACAGATGTAAGTGACCTTGTGTGACATCTGTCCAGACATGATGTGTTGCTCTTTGAGATCTTATAGCCTACTTCATGTTGTCAGACAGGTTCCATTTAAGTGATTTCTTGTTTCTACAGGTCTGAAACAACCCTTTAAATTTTGACAATGGTTTACGCCCCGAAAACGGCTAAAAGGGTGGAAACAGGGGGCAAGTTTGTTTTTCGGGGGGGAAAAAGTCAAGACAAAAATTTCCAATTTTTTTAATTGAACAGAGAGAAACGCTGAGGGATCCGAGGAGGCAGATGGCAGAGTTTAGTTTGGTTAAAAAAAAAAAAAAGTCATATCAACAATTATAAATGCAAGATGATTCAGCTATGCCCCTTTTCCACTGGCTCGATTTGGCCCTACTCGACTCCACTCGGCTCCATTACCGTTTTTTCCGTACCGGTACCTACATCATGAAACCTAAAATGTTAACCTCTTCAGGCTTTGGAGCTTCACCATTTCCGACAGCCCCCGTCTATCCTCCCCGTCCTCTCCTCCACACCCCCCCACAGAACCCCTGTGCCCTTTCTTAGATTTTTTGGCTGGGGTGGTCCAGGATAAGGTTTTCCCCGTTTAAACATATTATACATGAAAAAACATATATAAGATACAATATACAATAATACAAATATTATTACTATTTTGTTTATTTAGGTTTTTATTTTCTATTTAATAATTATTTTTTACGTTTCAGCAGTTAAAAAGACAATTTTCCGGGGGTTAATATCAGCGCACATAACGGGGGGGGGGGGGGGGGTCGGCAAAAAAAAGGGGGGACGGGTTCAAGGGGGGTGGGAAACAAAAATCTGGGGACCTTACCGTAGAGGGGAGACGGGGGTGGAGCAGAGCTGAGAAGCCGGGGGTGGTTTAGCGCCAACTACGTTGAAGTTAACATCTGTTATGTGACTTTCTTGAGGCATGAAACAAAAGGGCTATTCTGCGGCGTTTTTTTTTATTGTACTGTATAGTGAAAAGAAACAAAAAAATTGTAAAAGCACAGTTTGTGATTTATGAAACTTGTATTCTATTTGTAACAAACAAAAATAGGGATTCTTACCGTTTTAAGAAATTGCTAAAATCCTTTCTCAACTCAGTTAACCCATTATCGTGCATTGTCTTGTTTCATCTTGTGAGCTGGATGATTTACACCCCTGCTAAACAATTGCCATTGTCATCACTTTTTTATTATATACTTTTCAATTTAAACCAGGAGCCAGGGGGCCCCCGGAACCCCACTTGAAACAAAAGGTTAAATTGGGCCCCAAAGGGGTTTAAACTGCTGGGCTTTCCCGCTGGCCACCCCCCAAAATTTCTCCCCCAAAAATAACTTTACAAATTTAGGCCCTTTTAAAATTGTATAACCCTTGTTTTTACCATGTTTCTTAGCGGTTTAGTTTTGGGGAAGGTTATTTTTTTTTTTTTTCCCGAAAATGTAAAGAAAAAAATAATAATAATTTTGTGACAAAATCAAAGCATCCAACAATTCTGTAATATTAAAAGACAAAACACAATCCCTTTAAAACAAATAAATGAACAGCATCCCTTTCTTAAAACACTGTCAATTTGTTCCCTTACAAGTTATTACAGTAATCAATAAACATTCAATATGTATTATTGTTTTTTTAGATTAATTGACTTGCCATACAAAAAAGATGAAATATTAAAACAATATTCATTTTCTACCATAGCTTTTTATTTTTAACCTCGATTACCAAGATCAGGTTTGGGCTGTAAGGGTTTGGAAAATCAGTGTTTATTTTTGGGTATCATTATTAGTTTTTAAAAGCAAATTAGAAAATAAATACAGTATTTCTAGCTGTTTGCTATTACTCACATTGAGGAATTTCCTGAAAGGAGCGCTTCATTACTGAAATGTTTTGAAGACAGTTACAAATCAAAAACGAGCTTAGAAGTCATAGGAAAAAATATTTGGAAATGGAATCAACCAAGACAGTAAATAACTGGGAAACTACTGGAGCCCAAACCTGAATGATAATGTTCAACCATTTATCTCTCAGATATCCAATATTATTGGAATAGCCACCTCCTTAACACACAGCTAAGGTTTAAAGCTGTGTCCCTCCCCCCGTGAAATACCCTGGCTCTCCAAAATGGCCTGCAGAGCCCAGTTTCACAGCAGGTAGCTAATGCTGGTTTTATCTCTGAGATATATTGGCCTCTCTGCTCGCACCACTGCAAACATGCTGGGACATTCTGAGCCACAGGACGGAGATGGCAGCAAGGGAGGTGAAGCGAGAGCGAGGAGCGAGTGAGGTAGGGGCCATTGAAATGTCAGCTTGGTGGAAATGATTGCTCTTGGTGACCAAATTGTTGTCAGAAAACAACATAAAAAACACACAAGTACACACACAAAACTACCAAATGGTAGCTGACAAAATCTAGTTGGAATCAGTGACAACCTACTATGCTAACTCTGATTGATCACCAATAAAAATATGATGCAAAATGACTAGAAACACAGAAATGTAATAACTGCTGACAAATACATTTGCATGGAAAAGATTTTAGTTTACGTGTTAAAATGATCTGTTTTCCATTTGAATGAACATACTTTTCATGTTTGTACAACATAATATCACTGTACTACAATATAGATAATTATCATGTTATAATAAAAAACTATAATATTTATATTGTAGGAACATGATTATTGTGCAAATATCAAAAAGATATTGTTAGAACAAAATGTTACTTGTTTGAACGTAAAACATTTGTGTTCAGAAATATCTATACATAACCAGTCGGTTTGTCATTGGAGTCAATAGGCCACATCAATTTGGGATAATGTGTGGCCAGTTTAATCTTTGCTCAAAACTGTGTGGGCCCAGATATATCAGCAAATGTCTGACGGTACTCTGCATAGAAAACATCTGAAGGTGGTGTAGTTTGTATTCATGGAGGGTCCGCTGCCCCTTTAGTCGATTAATTAGAAATGCTGCCATCTCAGTCGAATAAGACTCATCCTTGTTCCTGTACAGCCCCATGTGTTTTATTTTTCTTCTCAGTTTACGTATGATTAAAACAATCCTGTCCAAACTGCTGAATAACAGCAAAACAGTCTCCATGGCTCAATCCAAGCATGAAATAGAACTTCAAGATAGCCGATACATTTTCTCAGCTGTTAATCTACAGCGTCATCAACTTCATTAAGTTATAAGGTAAACATATATTATGTTCTAACAATAAAAGGACTATCACATAACTACAATATAATATTTATATTGTAAGGACATGAAAAGTTATAAAGTAATAAATATGTACATTGTAATAACATGATAGTACACTGGGCAAACATGAAGAGTAAAGAACAGTTAAGTTTTCAGGTTATTACGTGATATAGCTCATTTTCTTTTACCTGGGTGGCATCTCTGTGCTTTTGTACAATAAAGCCAAGAATGGACATTCTCAAGTTTTTCTTATCCTAAATGGGTGTTCAATCACTTGCTGTTTACTGGTCTTGCCCCAATTAAAACAATGAAAATATTATCTTACTTGGCCTATATGTTTCAAATCATATCTGTTATCCTATATTTATTATCTTCTCTGTTTACATTTAATTTTCCTGAGTAGCGGGTAGTGTAAGGATTAAATTTAAAATTCTAGTAATGTGACAAAACCTCATAGACCAACACTACACCGACTACACCCCACCCACCCTCACACTTCCACCCAAAGCCAGCGAGCACACCACAGCCTAGTATTATGCCCCAATGCTCTATCACATTGTACATCAGCTAACTGCAACTAATAGCTCTATCCTGCACACACAATGAATTGAAATTGAATGTTGTGCAACACACCAAATCTAATGGGTTACACTTGGGCATTCCAGTGAAACTGGGGGCATATCCCTGGATGCCTATCTGTGCTGCGTTAATGAAGATGTATGGTGCAGGTACAGTGATGACATTTTCATGGGCAGCAGACACTTTCCATCTGCCCCAAGGTATGCGCTCGTACCACGGCTGTCTGCTCTGTGATGTGGAAAGTCAATAATTTCGGACACAGCAAGAAACAGGTAATAGAATAGCTGATGTTGTGGAGACACTGCAAGCTGTGACATGACAATTTCATCATATTTCACACAAGCAATTTTTATCATATTGCTTGTGTGAAACAACTACATTTTATTTGCTGGTTTATAGAAAGAAAATTAGATATTTGTTAAAGCGTTTGGTTTTGTTTAAAGCTCAAGTATGAGGTTAATCTGCTCAGAAACTCCATGTAGTGAGACATGCCAGAAAATAATACCAGATAAGGAGTAAAATCCGTTATTTTCGACTTAAGGGGAAGAGTCAACCAGGCTTATCCAAACAGCTGTAATAACTACTGATAATAGTTCTGAATTAATAGGATCTGTGTAGGGGACCAGTTACAGGGAGCTTTGAACAAGTTACCCCTTTTTTTCCCATGTTTTGTTATTAAAAGCACTTGTGTTTCAGTGTTAATGTTAGGCACTAAGGGCAGCCCTGGGTCCCAAGAATCAGTATTCGGAATTTATGTGGTTCAGTAGACCATCCCAGCCACTTGTGTGAAGCACGACAGACTTACATGTGCCAGTTATTTGTATTTTTAGACAACGGAAATAAAAAACAGACTATTTCACAACCACTGCATGCGTCGACGTCCCTATTGTTCGAGTGTGCAACAAAATATTGGAGGTCCCACCGAGATATTAACGTCGCAGCGCAGGACTTTCTTTGAGTGATGCTGACGGGAGCGAGTGGCGGCAGGGGCACACCCGGACCGCCCGTGGCCGACATTGAGGAGCTGGCAGAGAGTGTTTTCCAGCAGCTGTGGCTCTTGCCGTTGGATCAGCTCAAAGAGGTGTGTGCAGAAGCAAAAATACAATGTGGACATACTGCAACAAGGCGAGCGTTAATACAATTAATAACAGAGTCCATCGATGCTGTGATTAATGGTGAAGAAAACGAGGTGGTGCTGTGCTATCTTCAGAGAATGTTAAAATCGATTGAACAGATAGTACAACATTCTGAAGTTACTACTGAGGAGGTAGCAACATCGAACAATTTGCAGAGCACCCAGGCTGCAACTGAACAAATGGATTTAGCAGAAAAATGCTCACAGCTTCGCATCAACAGCCAAGCTTTACAGGAGGAAGTAAGGAGGCAAATGAACGCATCAGTAGCAGTTCCCAGAGAACAGCGACTGAAAATGTGAGGCCAGCCACAGTGAACAGGCTTCCTGAAGTGACAATACGGAGGGAATTTAAAATTTGTGGTCAGATAGGGGAGAAGGGTCAGAAAGACAGGCTCTCCTACACAAACTTAATGCATCAGATTGAGAGAGGCCTGAGTAAAGGGCACAGTGATGCACAAGTAATAGAAACTGTTATCAAATCAATCAGCCCTGGTTTAAGCATTCGTGACATGCTTGAAATAAAACGTGATCTGACTCTGCCTCAGCTCAAGGCAATATTAAAGGGACATTTCAAGGAGGACAGTTCCATGGATATCTACCAAAGACTGATGAATATCACACAAAACAGTCGTGAATCCCCCCAAAATTTCCTCTTCAGGGCGATTGAATTAAAAGAGAGGCTGTTGCTTACTTCAAGGGAAGTAGATGCAGATGAGCAGTACAGCACTGACTTTATTCAGAGGAAATTCCTGAGGTCAGTCAGTACTGGGCTGTTGAGTGACAACATTAAGTTTCAGCTAAAGCCTTATCTTGATGATCAAAATGTGACAGATGAGACTCTTATTGAAAAGATCAATGAGGCTGCAAGTGTGGATTCAGAACGACAGTCCAAACAGAGGAAAAATCCCAAAAGTTAATGAGCTACAAACAGAACTGCAGATTAGGCAGCAAAAGCAGGCTGCAGCTGATGCCAGTTTAGCAATACAAGAACAGTCAGCTGAAATTGTGAAGCCAAAAACCCGTAAAACCCCTGCATCCATCAGTCCAAGGGAGTCAGAACTTTATGAAACAGTAAGACTGCTCAGAGAAGAAATTGATGAAATGAGGAAAACCATGACCAGCTCTCAGGCTGCCCACCAAACAAGAAGGAATGTTAAACGGGAATGCAAAGGATGTGAGGAACAGAACATAAGTGACCAATGTGAACACTGTTTTAAGTGTGGAGAGGCAGGGCACTTCTCTAGGGGCTGCAGGGGGCCGAAAAGGTTGACTGTAAAACCTGATGGCATGAGTGTGAACACGCAAACCTCTACACACTCACAACAGCATACTGCGTTCCGAGGGAAAGCTGAGGAAGAGGTGTATGAGCGGCTTTGTGAACGGATCAGACAGCTGGAGGCATAAGTGGAAATGGATGAGAAGGCGAAAAAAGGGGTAGGTTCCACTTATGCTAGTCACCTCTCCATACATCATCACACCAAGCTGAAGGCCTTGATTGGGAAAAATGTATGGTGGACTGCTTCTTGGAGGATGTGCCAACCAAGGCATTGTGGGATACAGGCGCACAGGTCACCATCATAAATGAAAGCTTGAGGAGATCCCATCTCCCCCATATCAAGTTACGCAGTATAGGTGAGCTCCTGGAGGAAGGAGAGACTTTGGTTGGGAAAGCAGCAAACCAGACCCCCATTCCATTTGCAGGTTGGATTGAAGTAAAATTCAAACTAGGATCAAAGGGAGGCCAGAATCCAGAGCTGTTTGTGCCAGTGCTTGTCTCTAATGAGCCTGGAGTGGCTGAGCCACCAATAATTGGCTACAATGTTATTGAACATCTAATTAAGAATGGCATGGAGCGCCACCCTGGTGTCACATCTATAGCAGTAAAAGAGGCTTTCTCATTCGACTGTAAAAAAACAGATGTGTTAATTAGAGACGACAGGGAAACCATGGTGAAAGTAGGACGTTTAAAAACAGTAATTGCTGCGGGCCAGACAAAAGAGGTGAAGTGTAGTGTGAGAGTTGGTCCTCTCTCAAAAAAACAAGAAGTACTGTTTGAGCCTCAGGAGATCCCAAAATGGCCTGAGGGCTTGAACATCCTAAAAACTGTTGTCTGCCTGAAAAAAGGAAACTGGTCAGCATTAGCAATCCCAGTTACAAATGAAAGCCATTCAGACATCACCCTGATACCCCGCACTGTACTGGGATACTTACAGCAGGTTAAGTGAGTTTACCCAGTAGAAGCCAGACCCATCAGTGTAAGTGACAAGACATTAGAATTAACCTCACCTGCTGACGATGGCAACGGTCCAGCCAGTGACGAGCCACAAAGACAACATAGACAGTCAGGTGCATCAAAACATGATCTGTGGGACCCCCCAGTGTCCATCAACCACCTGACTCCTGAGCAGCAAGAAGATGTAAGGAGGATGCTTCATGACGAGTGAAATGTATTTCCTAGGGATGAAAATGATGTGGGGTGCATCCTATCACTGCAGCTAAAAACCAGGCTGCATGACACAACTCCAGTAAGGCGCACTTATACTTCTGTCCCCAAACCACTCCTTAAGGAGGTGAAGGAATACCTAGAAGATCTGCTGAACAGAGGTTGGATTTGGAAGTCCAGGTCCCCATATTTTTCACCCATAGTTTGTGTACGCAAGAAGGATAGGAGTCTCCGCTTGTGCGTAGATTATCGTGATTATCTTCTGTCCCCAAACCACTCCTTAAGGAGGTGAAGGAATACCTAGCAGATCTGCTGAACAGAGGTTGGATTCGGAAGTCCAGGTCCCCATATTTTTCACCCATAGTTTGTGTACGCAAGGATAGGAGTCTCCGCTTGTGCGTAGATTATCGTGAGTTGAACCGCAAATCCATTCCAGACCGACATCCTATTCCTCGAGTGCAGGATATGCTTAATAACCTGAGTGGAAGTGCATGGTTCTCTGTTCTGAACCAGGGCAAGGCATACCATCAGGGTTTCCTGGAGGAGGGTAGTAGACCAATGACTGCATTCATAACACCTTGGGGTCTATATGAGTGGATCAGGATTCCCTTTGGCCTGTCTTCAGCTCCAGCAGAGTTCCAGCGCAGTATGGAGGAATGTCTCGCAGGTCTAAGATACGAAACATCTCAACCTTATTTGGACGACAATCTGGTTCACAGCAAGTCTTTTCAGGATCATCTACATGATATGAGAGAGGTGCTGCATCGCTATCAGACTCATGGAGTGAAGCTAACGCCAAGAAAGTGTGAAATCTTCAAAGTCAAGGTGAAATTCCTGGAAAAGATTGTATCCAAAGATGGCTATTGAATGGATCCCGCGGAGATCGCACCAGTACAAGCACTTAAAGACCGCATACCGAAAACAGTGGGTGATTTGAGGAAAATGCTGGGGTTCCTATCTTACTATCGTCCATATATTCCCAACTTCTCATTGACAAGCCTCTGTACAGTCTTCTTGCCACAGAGAAGAAGTCTGGATGTGGGGTGAAGGGAGGAGGCTCCAAAACAAACAAGGGAAAACACAAGAGTCCAGACCAGCTTCCCTCGAGCCATCCAATTGAATGGACAAAACATCATAACGATGTACTCTGTCAACTGTTGGAATATTTACTTTCTCCCCCACTATTAGGTTACCCTGACTTTGAGAAGCCATTTGTATTGCACTGTGATGCCTCTCAGGAAGGCCTTGGTGCAGTGCTGTACCAGAGACAACAAGGCAAGCTTGTGGTCATAGGTTATGGGTCAAGAACACTAACTCCTCCAGAAAAGAATTACAACCTTCATTCTGGGAAGTTGGAGTTCTTAGCAATGAAGTGGGCAATCTGTGAACGATTCAGAGAGTACCTGTATTATGCACCCTCTTTTGTTGTCTATACAGACAACAACCCCTTAACCTATGTTTTAACAACAGCCAAGCTGAATGCATGCAGAGATGAAGAACGGGAACAAATAACACCTCCACAGACCAAAATATCAGCAGAGGACCTCAGAAAGGCACAGGGGGAGGATGCAGAGATTGGAAGGGTGCGTGAGTATGTTATGAGAAAGCAGTGGCCTCAGCATGCCAGGAGGAGCTGGAGTGATGGCATCTCAGTATTGGCTAGAGAAAGAAATAAGTTGTGTGTCAGCGAAGATGGCATCCTATTAAGGAAAACATCCACCCGAGCTCAACTAGTGCTCCCCAAGGTGTTCCACCAGCTCATATACAAAGACCTGCATGAGGATGTGGGACAACTTGGTGTGGAAAGAACATTGAACCTAATCTGTGACCGATTTCACTGGCCATATATGAAAAAAAATGTCGAGCACTATGTGACGAAGGTTTGTAGCTGCCTGAAGCGGAAACACCCAAACAGAGTAACGAGAGCGCCACTGGTCAACATTATCACAACTTACCCATTCGAGATGGTCTCAATTGACTTCCTTTATTTGGAGCGTTGTAAAGGTGGATACGAATACATTCTTGTTGTAATATATCACTTTACACGCTTTGCTCAAGCATACACATGGGCAAACAAATCGGCAAAAACTGCTGCTGATAAGATCTTGGGGGACTTTGCCCTGAAGTTTGGATTTCCAAATAAGCTACATCACGATCAGGGCAAGGAATTCGAAAACAAGCTGTTTTCTAAGCTAGAAAAGTATTGTGACATACAAGGCTCCCGTACAACTCCCTATCATGCAGCTGGAAATGGGCAAGCGGAAAGATTTAATCGAACTCTTCTTTCAATGCTCAGAAACCTGGCAGAAAAATAGAAGTCCGATTGGAAGAGCTCTCTATTCAAAATGGTGCACGCGTATAATTGTACACGCAGTGAAGCAACCGGTTATGCACCGTATTACCTTCTGTATGGTAGAAGTCCTCGGCTGCCAGTGGACATAATGTTAGGGTTAGCCCCAACTGATCAAAGCCCCTCCCACAGTGATTATGCCAGTAAGTGGAGAATAATCTGAACTGAAACTATCTGTGTAGTTATGCCGCTATAGGCTTAGGCTGCTGGAGGACATAATGACCACTTTAACCCTCTTCGCTACATTCTCACACTACGCTCCAACTTTGCATTATTTGTTGTTATTTTATTTTTTAACTTCTTCTTCTCTTTCTTTTCTCTTCCTAGAAGCTACACCTGGCCTGACTGTGTGTCTACCTGTGACACCTTCTGGAGGGGGGCATTGTCCAAGCTTCTGCTGGCAACAACTTAATGCTCACCTTCTACGGATGATCCACTTGGCCCTGTCTTTCAGTGTTTAACCCTTTCTCTCTCCTAGATATAGCTATTGACTGAGCTTTACTGTAACTAATTATATGTGCTCTCTTTCAGACTTTATCCTTGAAAACTGGCTAAAAGTTTATCTGTTCTTTCTTTCTAGATGAAATGACTAAAGGAGCTACATACACTAACATTTACATTTCCTTCCTATAGAAAGTACTTCTGGATCAGTGCTTCTATGTTCTTTTTGTGTCTCTGCTGTGTTCTCTCTAACCCCCAGTCGGTCGTGGCAGATGGCCGCTCACACTGAGCCTGGTTCTGCTGGAGGTTTCTTCCTGTTAAAAGGTAGTTTTTCCTCTCCACTGTCGCTACATGCATGCTCAGTATGAGGGATTGCTGCAAAGTCAACGCCAGTGACTGTCCACTGTCGCTACATGGTCATCCAGGAGGAGTGACTGCTGCAAGTCTCTGACTCGATGCAATCTGCTGGGTTTCCTTAGATAGAAAACCTTTTTATCCAATTTGAATAAACAACTAAATCTGAGTGCACTGTTCAGTGGTTAGGATTAATTGGAATGTATGTACCTGACTTTTGTGAAGTGCCTTGAGACAACATGTGTTGTGAATTGGCGCTATATAAATAAACTGAATTGAATTGAATTGAGAAAGAGGATGCAAGAAGCTTACAAGCTGGCCTCTGAAACAGCTAATAAGGAGCAAACAGGGCAAAGATGGTGTACGACCAAATAACTCATGGAGTGGAGCTGCAGCCAGGATCGAGAGTCCTGGTGTGAAATTTCAAGGAGAGAGGAGGACCAGGAAAACTCAGGTTGTACTGGGAGAACAAGGTCTATATAGTCACTGAAAGAAAACACAAGGACAGTCCTGTTTATTCAGTACAACCAGAGAAAGGAACAGGGAAGATCAGAGTTTTGCATACAAACTTATTACTGTCTTGTGATTTCCTGCCTATAGAAACACAGACAGAAATGAATAGCATGATGAATAGGAAGTGGCACCTGCAGGGTAGAACCAGAAGGAAACAGAAGGAGTTTGTGGAAAAAGGGGAAGATAGCAGTTCCGAAGATGAAGAAAACTGGAGGTTCATCACACATCCAAAAGTACCACCCGATCAGGTTGAAGGTCAACTGAGAAGGGATGCAGAGGACATTCAAGCAGCTGCAGAAGTGGAGGTGGACCTGGAAGGAGGAGTGCACAACGAGGCAGAAGAAATGGTTGCAGCAGAGCGGACATCAGCTGATGAAGCAGACGGACAGGATTCTGGGGGAGCCGCATCCTGTGATGGATCAGACGAACAGGATGGCTCTTCAGTGTCATCTGATGAGGCAGACGGTAGAAGCCTTGAACCACAGTGTCCTGTTACAAGACAGTATCCTTTGAGACAAAGAAATCCACCCAAAACACTCACATACAGCACGCTAGGCCAACCAACATTTATGGTTAGGCACAAATAATGGTTCAGTTCATATTTGACCATGTAACATTGTTCTATGTTTAGTTTATGGTACATAAGTTAAGTAACTACATAGCATGGGTTGGCAATTTAAGCTTTAACTGCATTTAATATAAGTGACTAGTGCATATCTGGAGTTTAGACCGCCATCATGTTGAATTAGATAGATACATATGTAATGCATGCAGTAGCATAAGTGGGTCTAAATAAAGGGTCATGGGGGCATGGAATAAAAGTCAAATTTTACAGTCTGAGATACACAACCTGCAAAGATGGCAGAGTAACCTTGCAGATATTACCTGGCCAGTAATGCCTGTTGGTTCAACATGACATGAAAAGGGATAGAGATGCCATGTTGGGGACAGTATCATACAGAAAGTGTACTAAGATACTGTCTTCCACTCCTGTCTCCATACCAGCTGAAGATACAGTTGCTCAAGGAGATGTCACGATGTCGGGACGACATGTATTTTGAGGGGGAGAGTGTAGGGGGCCAGTTACAGGGAGCTTTGAACAAGTGTTAATGTTAGGTTGTGTATTAAAATGCACGTTGATAACTAATATTTTGGTTGAGAGGGAATTGAGCTTAAAATAAGATCAGTCCAAACAGGCACTAAGGGCGGAATTTATGTGGTTCAGTAGACCATCGCAGCCACTTGTGTGAAGCACAGCAAACTTACCTGTGCCTGTTATTTGTATTTTCAGGTAAGCTGAAATGGTGAAAAGTTTCCAAGGGACATTTTATGGTTGTGATTTTAAGCTGTATAGCTCCATTGGACAGAATGTATGTTGTGCATTCATAGCAGAGATGCTATTATTTTGATCGGGACTGCAGCTAATTTAGAATCAGTATTCGGAATTTATGTGGTTCAGTAGACCATCGCAGCCACTTGTGTGAAGCACGGCAGACTTACATGTGCCTGTTATTTGTATTTTCAGACAACGGAAATAAAAAAACAGACTATTTCACAACCACTGCATGCGTCGACGTCCCTATTGCTCGAGTGTGCAACATCTGTATTACTGCACTTTCTGCAACATTTGGTAAAGACAGACAGTATAATTTTTCTGCTCTAGGGCCCAATCAAAACAAATTCTTCAAATTATCTCAAATCTTTGCATCTCTAGCCACTCTAATCATACTAATGGTTCATGTTGTCTTTCCCAGGTTTGGCCAACATGAAGTACATTAGTTGATTGACCTAGTAGGGTCTGGCATTATTTTCTTATCATAAAGCAATAATATATTGTCAATTTATAATATAAAATATTACAGCCAGTCATTTTCTATACCGCTTCTTCCATAGTGGGTCGCGGGGATGCTGGTGCCTATCTTCAGCCCATAGTCTATGGGCGAGAGGCGAAGTACACCCTTGACAGGTCGCCAGTCCATCGCAGGGCAACACACAAACAACCATGCACACACTCATTCACACACCTAGGGGCAATTTAGAGAGAAATTAACCTAACAGGCATGTCTTTGGACTGTGGGAGGAAGCCGCAGCACCCGGTGAGAACCCACACATGCACGGGGAGAACATGAAAACTCCAAAAGACCCCTGGCCGGGAGTGGAACCCAGCACCTTTTTGCTGCGTGGCAACAGTGCTACCAACTTTGCCACCGTGCAACCCTAAAATATTACATGAAAGTACAAATCTTTTTTTCTTTGCGACCACAGACGAATGAAGAGAATTTTAAACATATCATATTTGACATATTAAAAACGTAAAATGTCTTGCTTAGAGCAACAAAGGCAGCTAATTCTACGACCGTCATATACTGTGACTGTAAAATTAATAAAAGCATTTACCTACTACCCTCTATTACGTCATTAGAAGGTAGGAGTATGTCCAGCTTAATAGATGCTTAGATATGGTATGTGTTGTTGGTCAACTTTCATTTATATTTTTCACCCTCAACAGTTTCCATTCATCTTCCAGATATTTTTCATTTCTTTATTTTTCCCTTTTCCTTAACTACACCCTCCACTACTCCATGTCTTATTTCTTTGGTTCGCTCAAGGTTTTTTTTTCTCTCCACGTGGGGATACCTGGAAGGGCTCAGTTTGGAGCTGAATGATGGATGCAGCTGAGTCTGTTGCCATGGCGCCTCTTGATTTGGAATGCTAAGGAACAGGAGACTAAAACTAGCAGCCCACCAATGGCGCCACGGGGAGAAATAAGATGCTGGAGGTAGCAGGGTGTGTGTGTTGTTGTGAGTGTGTGTGTACTGAGAACAGTGTTGTCCAATTTGGAAAACACACAGGCTGTAACAAAACCTTACAGGCATGCATGCATGCACATAAGCATGTGCACACACTTTCCATTTTGCAGAATTAAATCTCACCGCTTCCAGAGATGGTTCAGTTGAATTATTTATGGCCGCCCGTCTTCGAGCTGGGCTGTAATAAAGTTACGGCCAAGACTAATTTGCAGTTTGATGAGGTCGGTTTTTAGCAGTAGATATTTGACCAACATTAAGTACATATTGTTTTAGAGATTTGATTACCTTTTCATTGTTATTTTTATTAATGCACTGAGCGTGCGTATATTTGGTAAGATCGAACACTTTGTCATTGTTTGCAGCTCAAAAGGCTCACCAAAGAAGATAGATCCTAAATATGTAAGCCTTAGTCATTAAGACGTGAATCAGACCTGAGCCATAACACATAACAGCAGAAAAAACATGCTTACAAAGTACACACAGGAACACACAGGAACACACAGAAACCTCCACAAGGACCTTTAGGAAAGTTTAAGAGCTGCTGAGTTGATGTTGGCAGTAGATAGTAGATAGTAGTAGTAAGGATAATGGGAAGATGGTGTTGAGAGTAGCAGGTTTGCACCTGTGATTTACCCTGGCTAGACAAAATTCAAGTCTGCACATTTTTCTAAGCTCATCACTGTGTTAGGGAAAAACAACTGTCTGTAAACCCCCAGTATAAAATGACAGTGTGTTGCTGGGCTGTGAAAAAGGAAGCTTCATCAGCTATTAGAGGATCAGAGAGTAAAAATGTGATGGTCATTGAAACATAAAAAGAAAAGCAGGGTTTTACAGACCTTGTGGATGCCGTAACATCTCTTGTTCCTAAGCAAGAGCAAGCCAACATAACATTCACCCACCTCTGAATATAGGATAATCCTTTAATTAATGACACATTGCACATAGTATTGCTTTATATGTATAATAGGAGCTGACACGCCAAACAATTAGATCAATTATTGGGTGACAACTGTATTGTGCTGGGTTAATTTCTGGAGTCCTTGATAGTAAAAGGCTGGCAATTCAGGGTCATTGGTATACAATAGGACAAATGCAAATGCAAGGACAGTACAGGACCCAGCAGTAACATGTGGTAGGGGTGTGTATAGATACAGTTGTTTGTACGATTACAGCTCATTGAAACCTTGCTTTATGTCCCCTGACTGGTACTTTAATTAAAAGAAATTCTCTAATATGTACTTGTATGTCTTTAGTGCAGTGTCTTGCAATAGTATTCGTACACCTTCAACTTTTTCACACTTTTTCATGCTAGGACTATACATGTGTTTTAATGGGATTTATGCGCTATAGTAGGGCATAATTGTGAAGTGGAATGAAAATGCTACATGGTTTTTATAATAATTTTTAGAAATAGAAATCTGAGAGGGGTTTCTTTTTGTAGAATCAACTTTAACTTCATTACAGCCACAAGTCTTTCAGGGTATGTCTCTTCCAGTTTTACTCATCCAGAGTGAAAACGTTTCTTTGCTAAAAAGCTTAAGCTCAACCAACAGCCATGAACCCCTCAGCAGTTCCGCAAGAGTAAAGATCCGGTCCGCTGTTTCAAGACCAGGAAGAATTGATGGTAAGTACCTGTGAACAGCAATTTATCCAGACTACCAGAATGGAGCAGTGCATAGATAAACTGGTAAATCAAGAGCTTCAACATTTTTTCACCATGACAGACTGGAGAAGTTTCTTCATCCTACCATCACTCAGACCCATATTTTTGTCTTGAACTGAAAATGATTTGAATTAAACTCCTCTGCTGAAGGATGACACTAATCCCTGACCTACGGACAGGAATCTATCCTTTTCTGGTTGAGGACCATGGCCTCAGGGTTATAAGAGCTGACCACATCCCAGCTGCTTCAAACTCTGCAGTGAACCACCCCAGCGCACCTTGAGCCGTGAAGACGCTAAAGGAACATCATTTGCAAAAAGGAAAGAAGAGAGATACAACTCTATATAATACTTGTTTGGACCGCACCTTTGTTTTTCTCTTGCACTGTCTTCGAGAGCTGTTATTCTTAAATTTCGTTGTGCTTTTTTTGTACATTGACAATAAAGGAATTCTGATTCTGGAGAACCTGAAGATGCCAAAACAGACACAACAACTACAACTACACCTTGAGGCCCTGTCCATAAACACCATAAGTACCCCTTATGGTGTTTACGGACACATAATTTTCTCCAGATTCACAAAACACCTGAACCCCTCCACATTTCTGCAAGTGTAAAGATCTGGTCCTCTGCTTCACGCCCAGGACGAAAACACAACTTTTCCTGAATCTGAGGTTCTGAGGATCAGTCAGAGACACCTTTCTAAAAGAAAACCTTAATTTTACAAGTTCTAATATTGAAAAAAAAAAGGATTGTCTCTAATCGTTGTGTCTCTCAAGTTATCTCAGAAATAGTTGGGATGTCAGCAGATTTTACGGTGTCATTAGGTAATCATTCTGTGCTTTTAAAGTCCATGCGGCTTGTTTTTTGTAATTTTTATTGTTTTGCCTTATATAAATAGTTACATTATTTTTTATATGTGAATAGTATGTATATCTATATGAGATACATACTGTGCTGTGACGACAAGACAGCATAATGTTTAAGAGAAGAAAAGACGGGAGCCCTGGCAATAGTCTTTGAGAGCCCATTGTCACTGGGAACATTTAATTAATCAAAACCAGAACACTTGAGCCGGTCACAACCAATCCATGTGGCCCATCATGTCATCATCTTCTCCCACGCAGACCACTGATTGGCACATTAAAAGAGGTTGACTCAGGTGCAAAAAAGAGTGGCGGAGGTCATTTCCATATTCACTTAACAGAGAGTTGCCTCTCCCCTCTCTGCTCTGCAGCGCCTTAATCAAAGCAGGCGGCACTGTCACCGCTCTAAAATGGCCCTGGAGCACCTTTGAAACACACTGACACCAGTGTCATGCTGAAAAGGACGTGCTTTTCATCCTCCTAAAGAGCTTGTAAAACGGTTCCATTGACTACAAAAGCAGCTGACACTTCCATGCCTCCTCACTCAGGAATCCTTTGTACTACCAAGCAAATCCATCAATGATACTCTTTGAGCATAGCTGAGCTGTTCAAGTAGGTTTTGAGTATTTGTGAAAGGCAAATATTTATACTGGTCTTCAAAGACACTTATGGTGGAAATTGAGGCTGCTTTAATGGGAGAAAAGGAAGAAAGAACGTGAATGTAAGATTTAAGCATTTCTTAAGTCCACAGTCATATTGACAAAACTGGTGATCAAACCAGAACATGGAGACATACACAGAGGCTGCAGTCCCCACAGCATGCACATCCTTCCTGTATGGCAATACACTATGAAGGCTGTCATCCATCAAGAGGTATTGCCTGTCCTTATTAGAAAGTCCTAATCCACTTGTTTCTGCAGTCTATTCTCCTGGTAGTCGCCCCACACTAACATTGTAATGGGCCCACATCACTCACAACACACACACACACACACGCATATGAACACACACACTCCTTTATGCTTGTTTTCTCCTTGTGGCCTTGTGTTGTGGCACTCCACCAAAACTATGCCTGGTTCTGGCAGTACGGCCAAGTCTTACTTCTATAAAAAAACAAAAACTCATAACAATAAGGTTTGTTTCCAAAATGAAACAAAGTTATGGTCCATACAGGTAGGTTGTTTTACACAGAGCAGCATTCAAATCATTAGGAAAGTGTGAAAGTAGACGAGTTTTGACTCTTGAGCAAAAATAAAAAGTCATCTGATGAAAGCCATCTTACTTTTTGTCTTTGATTATGTCTTATGTTTACTTTGCCACTAAGTGAGTCTCAAATTCATTACACAGAGGCAGAAATCAAAATATACGGCTTCACATTGTGACACGTTGTGATGGTGGTTTACAGAATTTATAAAATTAATTATTTACAAATGTGTGTCTTCACTGTGGATGTTTACATATTTATACTTTTAATCTACCACATTTGAAATATTAAAGCAGGAGTTAATTTGTTGAATCTGGTCTTATGTAGGGCTGTCTGTAGGCCTTCCAGCAAGTAGGTCCTGGGTTTGATCCCTGGACGAAGGGTCTTATTGCATGAAGTTTGCATGTTCTCCCTATGCATGTGTGGGTTCTCTCCGGGTACTCAGGCTTCCTCACACAGTCCAAGTATGAGTGTGTGGGTGTGTGGTTGTTTGCCCTGTGTGTATCTGTGTTGCCCTGTGATGCCCTTGTGGTTTTTAGTATAACAATGACCATCAGTGGGACCTTTTGTGGGGTGCCTTGAGACGACATTGTTGTAAATAAGCGCCGTCTAACTAAATAATCTGAACTGAAATTATCTGTGTAGTTATGCTGCTATAGGCTTAGGCTGCTGGAGGACATAATGACCACTTTCACCCTCTTCGCTACATTCTCACACTACTCTCCAATTTTGCATTATTTGCTGTTATTTCAGCTTTTAACTTTGTTCTCTCTCTTTTCTCTTCCTAGAAGCTACACCTGGCCTGACTGTGTCTACCTGTGACACCTTTCTGGAGGGGGGCATCGTCCGAGCTTTTGCTGGCAACAACTTAATGCTCACCCTCAACCGATGATCCACATGGCCCTGTCTTTTAGTGTTTAACCCTTTCTCTCTCCTAGACATGGCGATTGACTGAGCTTTTACTGTAACTAATTATATGTGCTCTCTTTCAGACTCTAACCTTGAAAACCGGCTCAGAGTTTATCTGTTCTTTCTTTCTAGGTGAAACTAATAAAGGAGCTACATCCATTAACATTTACTTTTCCTTCCCATAGAAAGTACTCCTGGATCAGTGCTTCTTTGTTCTCTTTGTGTCTCTGCTCTGTTCTCTCAAATCCCCAGTCGGTCGCCCACAGTGCCAGTACAGAGCAAAAGTATTCATAAACCAATTTCACATTTTGTCTGTCACAACCACAAACCTCCATGGCATTTTATTTGACTCAGTAGCACAAAGTAGTGCATAATTGTGAAGTGGAAGGAAAATGAGACAGGACTTCAAAATTTGTACTGTGTTTTCATCCCCCATTAATCTCATACCCCCAAATACAGTCCAATGTCAGCCTGGGTTAAAATATTCTTAATTGTTCACAAATTACTGAAAACGTGTTTTTTTGTGGACCTGTTTATAAAAAAACAAATATCCTACAAAAAAGAAGTGTCCGTTTTTTCTCTCTCTGCCAACAACTTAATGCTCACCTTCAACAGATGATACACTTGGCCCAGTCTTTCAGTGTTTAACCCTGTCTCTCCTAGACATAGCTACTGGCTGAGCTTCTACTGTGACTAACTGCATGTGCTCTCTTTCATACTAGACTTGAAACTGGCTCAGAATGCATCTGCTTAGCTGTCTTTCTCTCCTAGGTGAAGCCACTACAGGAGCTATAACCATTAATGTTTCACTTTTCTTTCCTATAGAAAGTACTCCTGGATCAGTGCTTCTGTGTTCTCTTTGTGTCTCTGCTCTGTTCTCTCAAACCCCCAGTCAGTCGTGGCAGATTGCTGCTCACACTGAGCCTGGTTCTGCTGGAGGTTTCTTCCTGTTCAAAGGGAGTTTTTCCTCTCCACTGTTGCTACATGCATGCTCAGTATGAGGGATTGCTGCAAAGTCAATGCCAGTGACTGTCCACTGTCGCTACATGTTCATCCAGGAGGAGTGAATGCTACAAGTGTCTGACTCAATGCAGTCTGCTGGGTTTCCTTAGATAGAAAAACTTTTTATCCAATTTGAACAAATAACTGAATCTAACTGCACTGTTCAATGGTTAGGATTAATTGTAATGTATCTACCTGACTTTTGTGAAGTGCCTCGAGACAACATGTGTTGTGAATTGGCGCTATATAAATAAACTGAATTGAATTGAATTGAATTGATGGATTGGCAACCTGTTCAGGGTGTACCCTGCCTCTCACCCAGTGACCGCTATAGATAGGCACCAGTCTCCCTATGACGATGCAAGGACAAGTGAATACAGACAATGGATGGATTGATGGATGGTTTTATGTAATTTTCCTGTTTACTCCAAGTTCATTCAGCCTAGCACTTCATTACTTAGCAATCTTTTAATCTTTTTTTATTTTTTACTTGAATTTAACTTCTGAAGTCAAGAGAAAAAGATAATGTGGTCAGACTTGACTATAACTTTTTTCACTTGCCTTTCAAGGCTTCCGTATGTCTGTTTTTCTAACTAAATTGACACTACAACCTTCTTAAACCTACTCGTTACCTTAGCAGCTTCAGGTATGCTGGCGATAGCTGCAGTGAAGCTGTGTGTTTTGGCATGGTGGGAGCAGGTGAAGTAACTGTTTGGCAGTTTAGCTAAATTTCTTCTTTTTTTGTCATTTATGACAAAAAAAACATTAATTTCCTAAGGAGATGTCCTAACATTCCTACTCAATGCAATGTTTGCGGCTGCATCTTTAATTAGATGAAGCTTAACCTGTGGCTTCAGCATTTGCATTATTTCCCATCAGTTACCAACAAATGAGGAATCAAGACATACTGTATGTGGCTAAAGAATGTAAATTTAAAGTGACCACTGTTTTTACTTGTAAGCTAAAGTCCAGGGAGTTGGGAAATTTTAGATTACATACCAGGTACTGTAGATAAATACGCTGATATGTAATCAGAGTCAATTTCTTTAGGTTATCCTTCCAATCTTAGGAAGTTGAAGGAAGTGGTATGATGATATAATCCAATTCCCACATTCCGACCACATTTTTACTCGTATTTGCTCTGCAAGAGACCATTTGTTTACATGTAAAAATGAAGGTCCAGAACTTGCCAGCAAAGTTCATGTAGTGCATCTTGTGATCTAGCAATAAGGTGAATATGATTAAAAATAGTGTCATCAGACTCATAGTTTTCTGGTATTCTTTTCATAGATTCTTCTTATTCTGATTCTACTTTTTTGTTAACTTGTTATCATTCTATTACGCTCTTATGATAGGTATTTGGCTAAAGTGTTTTTATACTGATGTAATTGTAATTTACTTATTTTAAAGGCACTGTCAGAAACTTGAAAACTACAATGCCAAACTCTTATAGAGATAATGTGACTCTTGCAATTCTATTGACAGAGACATGGATACACCGAGACAATACTCCCGGTTCTTAAAATATATATATATCTATATATATATATATATATAGATATATATATATATATATAAGTGTGTGTGTGTGTGTGTGGAGGTAAAAGCACAGCAGGAAGTGTACAATGAATCCATCACTGGGTGGTGAAGCCTTATGTAGCTTCATGTACAGCATGTTTTGGTGTTTGCTTGTGCCTCTGTGGAAGTTGTGTGTCTGTGTGTAGTTAGTGAGTAGGTGTGTAATTGAACTGATATAAGTTGGCCCCTATCAACTTCTCTCTCTCTGTAGTCTCTGAATTAGGTGGATAGTGGACCCGTGGGGAGCCATTGTTTGAACAGTAGCAGTAGACAAACAAGACCGCCACTGCACAGATGCTCCCTAGGCAACACTTAGAGTGTTGAACAGCTACTGAATGTACACGCTTATATATGCAGCCCCAACATTTGCATATGCTTATCAATGCATATAGGCACAAATAAAAACAATGAGGCAAAGAATATTGTAATGCAAGCATAGACATTCATATTTGATTAGATGAAATTATGTTAAAGCCTACGTGCAAAACATGAACGATATGTGCAATCGCACACACATACGATGTTACACCAAAATGGTTCTTGGTAAATAGAGCAAAACCACTGATCCAGGAAAAAAACATGGGCACACATGTTTACATTCAAATTGCCCCCCAAGGACTTACTTAGCTCTGTTTCCGAAACAAAAGGCCTCAGCATGTTACAGTGTGCATGTTCCCTTATGCATATTTACTGACACCTAATAAACTGTTTCTATCCTCGGGACTCTAGACAAATGAACACAAAAGATTTCGTTGTCCAAAAAAGCAGAAAGTAAAGAAAAGATTTTCAGCATAACCCAATGCTGAATTCATAAAAATAAGATGAGAAGAAATGTCAACTATTTAATTTTTTAAAATTTTTTGAAAGAATTCAATTCAATTTAGTTTTATTTATATAGCTCCAAATCACAACACATCGTCTCAAGGCACTTTACAAAGTCAATTCAGTCAAGTCATACAGATTTCAAGTCAGGTACATACATTCCACTTAATTCTCACTATCAAACAGTGTAGTTGGATTCAGGTTATTATTCAAATTGGTTAAAAGTTTTTCTATCTAAGGAAACCCAGCAGATTGCATCAAGTCATTCACTTGCAGCATTCACTCCTCCTGGATGAGCATGTAGCGACAGTGGACAGTCACTGGCGTTGACTTTGCAGCAATGCCTCATACTGAGCATGCATATAGCGACAGTGGAGAGGAAAACTCCCTTTTAACAGGAAGAAACCTCCAGCAGAACCAGGCTCAGTGTGAGCAGCAATCTGCCACGACTGACTGGGGGTTTGAGAGAACAGAGCAGAGACACAAAGAGAACACAGAAGCATTGATCCAGGAGTACTTTCTATAGGAAAGAAAAGTGAAACATTAATGGTTATAGCTCCTGTAGTGGCTTCACCTAGGAGAGAAAGACAGCTAAGCAGATGCATTGCTAAGCTAAGCAGATGCATGAGCCAGTTTCAAGTCTAGTATGAAAGAGAGCACATGCAGTTAGTCACAGTAGAAGCTCAGCCAGTAGCTATGTCTAGGAGAGACAGGGTTAAACACTGAAAGACTGGGCCAAGTGTATCTTCTGTAGAAGGTGAGCATTAAGTTGTTGGCAGAGAGAGAAAAAACGGACACTTCTTTTTTGTAGGATATTTGTTTTTTTATAAACAGGTCCCAAAAAAAACACGTTTTCAGTAATTTGTGAACAATTAAGAATATTTTAACCCAGGCTGACATTGGACTGTATTTGGGTGTATGAGATTAATGGGGGATGAAATCACAGTACAAATTTTGAAGTCCTGTCTCATTTTCCTTCCACTTCACAATTATGCACTACTTTGTGCTACTGAGTCAAATAAAATGCCATGGAGGTTTGTGGTTGTGACAGACAAAATGTGAAATTGGTTTATGAATACTTTTGCTCTGTACTGGCACTGTGGGCTGCACAGTGTCACAGCTGGTAGCCCTGCTGCCTTGCAGTATGGCTACCTTCCATAAGGGCTACCTTGCAGTAGGGCCACCAAGTGTACCACCACTCCATGCAGGCACTTTACATGTTGTGTGGGTTCCCTCCGGGTACTCCGACTACCTCCCTGAGCCCATAAAAATGACTGTTAAATGTAATGTCTTCAGCGTCTCTGCAAGGACAAGCAGGTAAACACAACTGATGGATGGATGGATTGGCACTGTACATCCCAAAACATGTGTTTTACAATTTAGTGAAATTAAAGGACCATGTTGTGAAAACTTTATCTGAATTTTGCTCTGATCAAATCGTTTTTACTAGCCAATGGAGGAGATGAAAATGCAAGAGGACAGGAGTATAAGACATGAATTTGTTTTTTTATTGCTTTCTTTTATTCAAATGAATGTGTTTTTGTTAGTTTTTCAGCTTTGTTTTGAAATGAATGCCTTTTTTGTTTTGTCAACTATCCCACACCGTAGTCCAGTAGGTGATCCATCTTTACGCTTGTTGCCAACCACCAAAAGAAACCAAAAGAGTTAATCAAATTAAATGCAGATGTCATTAGCATTTCAACTTTCTTCTTAGACTTTTATTCTTCCAACAATGAAATCAGAGTTAAGAACTCTTTTGCCTTGTTTCACAGTTTTAAGGACGGTCTGTGCCAGTCCACTGTTCACTTTGACCCAAACTGCCTTGAGGATGATGATGCTGCTTAAACCCTAAGGTTCCAAAAAGTTAACAGCATACATGATTTCTAGGATTTCTCTTTGGTTTACTTTAGGTCTCTCTCTTTTTCCACCTCACCGTCTCCTGCACCAATAAAGCTTTTTTTTACAAAGGACACATGCTGAACCTTTTTAGGTCCTAAAGAGATTTTAAGTGGGCATAAAGGATTTAGGGGAACATATACACTCCTATGTTGGTGCTGCTCTCTACATTTATATTACAAAGAAAATGTGTTCAGTCAAGAATTACTATGATCCATCCTCTTGTCTCAGCTTGCAAATGCTATTTTTTCTAAATGTTCTCCTTTTGAATTTCCCATATCTTTTATACTGCCCTTCACGCAGAGTATACCTGTCAATGGCTTAAAAGAAGCTGATCCTAATGACAGAACTTAAAGAGAAGAAAGTCAGCTCAAACATTGTAATATGATTCTTTATTCACTGTCGGATTAGCCTAAATGCAAGGATGTGATCCAAAGCTTTCAGTGCCACATTAAAGCACAGGGATATTTATAGTTGTGCACCATGAGCCGATATACACCACACTTTCTTTTTGTGAGGATCTCTATTTATTTTTCACCCTACAAATAACGAAACAACTTCCACGTATTACATGGAGCTGCAAATGGAAGATGACAGTCATTCAGCAGAACGGGGCGGCAGCCGACACCTTCTCCCCAACCTATGCAGCAAGCTGTAAAATAACAAGCGAGCAAACAACAAGAGAAATAAATGACTTTCTGGACAAAGGCGGCAGCAAAGCAGAAAGCATTTCTCCTGAGGCTAAGGGGGGAATGAAAGCAAGATGGAGAGCTGGAGGAGGGGAGGGGACATCACCTTGTGAAGTGCTCCATATCATTTGCATGGTTTATACTCTCCGAGGCCCCCACCATGCAAATGACTCATAAAGCAGAAATAGAGAGACTTTGGAGCTGGTGTCAGGAGTGAATTTAAATATGATTGCCAGGCTGGCCCGATGTCCTAAATCATTTTCAATTAGATGACACTTTCAATATCGTGCAGCTGATTTAGAGATATTAAAACTTCTTCTACCTTATCCTCCACAGAGTTGAGAGCAGGCAGGCAGGCTTATCGGCCACCCTCCTTACCTTCTCCCTCATCTTTTTTCTTTTCATCCATTTTTTCTCATCCCCCTCCACTTAAAATGTGTGCTTCAGAAGGATCTTTTAAAGGAAGAATTCAGTTTTTCAAGGAGACAAGACAGCCCATCCGCCACACTGCTCATATGAAATGAGGGTGATTTGAAATTCACCATGTCATGTCTGAGCAGCCATAAGCAGAAATACAAGAAAGAGTCAAGTTGGGGAATATAACACATACAGTGTCTTGAAAAACTATTTTATATTTTCATTTTTTTGCACTGTTTGGGACATTACAACCACAAACTTTGAGGTATTTCAATGGGATTTTGTGCGATAGACCAAAACAAAGTAGAACATACAAGTGCTTTTCAATAAATTAGAATATAATTGAAAGGTTATTTCAGTAATTTAGTTTTCTTAGTGAAACACATTATATAGATTAATTACACACATGATGTTTTCAAGCCGTTGTTTTTGTTCGTTGCAGAAATTTTCCCCTTAACACTAATGAAAACACGTTATTTAATTTGACTCAGTCTTAGACAAAAAAAAAAAGATTTTAAGACAGAAACGTATGTTTCATACCTGTTTAAAGGTTATGATTTTCAAACCACCTTTAATCTAAAAAACTAGCCTCATTGCATATTTTAATCTACTGATATGTACTGTTGCTGTCAAATGGAAGGAAAAATAATTCTCAAATCAGCAGCAATTTTCCAAATCCTCGCACAGACATAAATAGGATTTAGGCCAGGACTTATGTATATGCTTTGATCCAAAACATTTTATTTTAGCGTTCTCTTTATGCATAAATGACTCATCTGACTAAAACCTGGCACACACTGTTCAATTTAAGAAATCGTACGGGAGTACGAGTGCTAGTGGGATATGAGAGTAACTCCAGTTACCATCTCACAGTGGACAATGCCAAACTACGCGACTTGTTGGTACAGCAGAATCACCTCAAATAGAGCCGACAAACATCAGTCCATTTATAAATGGACAGTAGGTTAGGGTGCACTTATTATTAGAGTCTGATGCTGAAAAGAGGGAGAGGGGGAGGAGGGCAAGGAGACAGCACAGAGTTGCTCACGGCTGGCTCAAACAAGCCAATAATCAGATGTCGGTTGCAGCAGAAGTCACACTGGGTGGTTTACGTTGAAGGTTTCTTGGTATTTGTCTGAGGTCATCTTTGGGTGGGACAGAGCTGAGTCTACGGTCACCAAAATAGATTTTGACTAAGATGCCTGAAAATGGCACAGTGTGAACATCATCTCAAAGCACTTTCCACTGTTTGCTGTCATGCATGAGGTTCAAAGGTGATGCAGAAAGCATCACAAATATAGCTTTATTTCACTCATCTGTTGTTCTGTTTAAATATTCACTATGAGGACATATAAAGCAGGTAATGGGTGTTAAGGCATCCATATAAATACTACCCCAGAAACATCCCACCATAATTCATGGCAGGGGTGTTCAGTGTTAGCTTTTTACACAAATAGTGGGCGTGTGTTCCCTGAGGCAAAAATAGAAACTTTTCTTTTTTGCAACTCTTTCATAGTAGCCAGATTTGTGAAAAAGATGGCTATTAGTTGTACTGTTGACAGATGAGCTGTGGATCTCTGCAGCTCCTCCAGAGTTACCATCTCAGTAGTTTCCCTGATTAATGCTCTACTTGCCTGGCCTTTCAGTGTGTATGGATGGCCATGTCTGTTTGCAGTTGTACTGTAGATACTGAGATTGAATAACATAAAGGTGGGCTCCATTTCCAAATAAGATGACTTCTGAAGGCAATTGGTTGCACTGGATTTCATTCAGATGCATCAGAGTAAAAAGGGCTGAAAACCAATGCACACCACAATTTTTTAGACTTTTATTAGTAAAAAATGTTAATAGACAGGCATTGTTTTCTTTCCATATCAAATTTTTGCACTACTTTATGTTAGTCAATCACGTGACACCATACAAAAATTATATACATTTTTGTTAGTAATGTGACATGATGTTAAAAAGATCGAGGGAAAGGAATACTTTTTTAAGGCAGTGTATTTGAGGTATGATTACACTGCAGTGATTTACCTTTAGCAAATTTAAGTTGCACTTTAAGATAGAAGTTATACCATCTGTGAGCTAGCCTATTTTTTCACCTTCATACACTCCAGCTAGCTGAAACATTATTGAAACGAACCTTGATCCTGAATCTCTTAAAATAGTTCCCCTTCATTCGCATTCCACTCGCGTCCCCCTCTCGGCCTTTCCCAAGGCTGCCTTTTAAGCATTCATTGTGGCATGCTTAACAGCTTTGTTGCAGCTGCCCTCGCTGTTTTGTACACCCTCTGTCTTAAAAGGTAGCCGCTTTTAACAAAGTGCAACTCGGCTCCCAGCCTTCATCCAAACCTCTCTTCAAGGCAGTAGAGCTGAGTGAAACTGACAGAGCGGGATCCATATCAAAAAGCTTTTCTCAGTTGCAGCAACACCTTATCTCATCAACACCGTGCAGAACATGCAGCCCATTCGAAGGCAATAAAGACTATATCTTAATGGATGTACACTAAGAGAATGTCCCCTCAGTAATGCATCTAAATGACATCTCCACCCTGCCATCATTGTGGTCATCTGTTCACATTTGGTCGAACTTATACCCGGCTCTCCGCCCCCATCTTCACCCCCTCCAACCTTTCAGGAACAATAAATACTAAGGCTAAGATGGACATCTTCCATACCTACACTTCCCTCTACATGCTGCCCTCCACCTCCTTTTCCTCATTTCATTCAGCCTCCTCTTCCTCCACCTCTCCTCCACTTTCAACAGCCTCCACATCCCCGCCTCCCGCTTTTTCATCTCCCTCCTCATCTAAACTCCATTGCCCTCCCCCCTTCTCTTCCCCTCGCGTCCTCGATCTCTCCCTCCATCCGTCCTCAACATGATCGTGTGTGAGGTCGGTCCTGCTGACACGCCTGGGCAGGGCTGATAACGTGGGGAGCTGAACAATGGGGGGAATATTGTAAAGCCTAATGGAAAGGAGCTAGAGGTGGTGGAATCAGGGACATAAATCAGGGCGCCTGGCACTGATGGCACTTTTCAGCAGCAATAAGAGAGGCAATGCCTCTCGGAGAACCACAGCCATGGATAAAGGAGGGGACCGATACTCCTTTCTTTGTCTTGGATCAGGAAAAGAAAAGATTTAACACACATAGGCATTCTTACAGATACACACATATGTACCAAAGTTAATGCCTTCAAATAGGTTAGTACACCAAGTGTAAAACGAAAGCTTTTATATGTAGAAACACAAGGACACAATCTATGTGTACTTTCTGAAGGATTATGTTAAGCAGAAGCTGTGTCAGTCTCCCTGGGGACAGATGAGGAGGGGGTGCCTGGCACCCGTACTCCACTGTGCGTGATAACTGGCAGGGATGGATGAGTCACATTTTACTTTTATGGTGTTCTGCTATTCACTATGCAAAGATAATGGACGAAGCCACTTAGTAATCAGAGGTAGAATTAAAGACCTTCTCTCATCTCTATTCTGACTCACTACAAAGCCTTTCTTATTCCATTGCCTCTTCCACCCTTTCTTTTTCCCCCCACCTGCCATCATTTCTAATTATCTGGGAATAAATGAATCGCCTTCTGCATTCGCAAAAAAAGGTGCTGTGTGTGCTGTTTTATCCGACCCAAGACTCAAGTAAGGGTGTGAACCGTCTGCGGAGTGACAACTTGTGTTATTGATTAAAGGCACAATGAGGCTGGCTTTAGATGACACTGTGTCCTGTCAGCGTGTGGCTGTTACAGAAATTAAGTTTGCTGTTCTAACATTTGGGAAACAGCACACTGATGGTGGGATTGTTCAGGTTCTATCACAAAAATGACCCCCAAAGTTTTTAAGGTAAAACAGCTTCACACTGTGAGATTCAGCTTTGTGACACAGTATTTTTTTTATGTTTGTACTCCTTGTCCAGTCTTAACTTTTGGATGTCTTTTAAGATCCAAACCCTGACAAGAAAAATGCTGTCTTGCAAAGGTATTCATACCACTATGAACCATCTCACGGGAGAATCCATCACACAAGAACTAAGTAGCCATGGTCAACAAATCTGGTCTCTATGGGAGTGTGGCAACAAGAAAGTCGATGTTATAAACTTCCATAAGAATCCCTAAATGGGACACAACAAACACAAGGAGAAAAGATGTTTCTGGTCAGATGAGGCCAGATGTCAACTTTTTAGCCCACATTTACTTTTTTCCTGATTTGTGGAGGAAAATGACCACTGCAAATAACCCTGACAGCAGAACATCCCTGTGAAACATGGTGGTGGTAGCATCATATTGGGTGAAACTGTTCCTTAGCTAGGACAAGCGAAATACCTGTAGCTGTAACTACAGCAAAAGGTGGTAAAGACTTTTAAAAACCATGCATCATTTTCCTTTCACTTCACTCTTTAATGTTGGTATATCACATAGAAACCCAATAATAGCATTGAAGCTTTTGGTTTTAACATGATGAGATCTGAGACATTTTAAGGGCTACTAGTCATTTTGCAATGCACTGCATGTTTTTGGTTAACCTAACTGCTTGGTTATGTTTAGGCAACATAACAGGATCAGTAAAGAAAAATATTATGTTTAGTTTGAGAATCTTTCTTTATTTTGTTGGATAAAAGCAGTTTATTGATTCTTATTAACTGACTGCTCACATGCTATTTTAACTTGAATGTAATGCAATTTCTATGAATTAATTTTTAAATCAATTATATTTAACTATTGCACAGTACATATATCACATTGTAAAACACTTACAAATGTAGCACAGACTGGGTAATGGAAATTGAGTGGTGAGCAATGACAACTAGAGAGTATAAATGCTAAGGAGGAGTGGAGAATGAGCCAATGAACCTAGAGAGCAGAAGGGAATGAGAAGCAGCTGATGGAAGAGGGACTGAGGGAGAGTGACTAATTAACACAGATGACCAGGGAGTGCAGGGAAGTAACAAAAACATCTAAGCGAACAGAAACAAGTAAGTAAACAATGGGTCTACCAAAATAACATGAACTGGGAAGAGACAGATCTATAAGAAAATACAAACTAAAACATCTAACATTGGAATCCAGGAAGTGCAGTGGCAGTGCAGATAAAGTAAACAGTACTCAAACTCACAACCCTGAACATTGGCAGATCATGTCAAAATGAACTTAGTGCAACAGAAGCCAATATGCAATAGAACAATTATTATGTGATGATGGTCAGTGTTATTGGTTTTTGATATTTGAGCACAAGGTCTGAAAAAAATGCTGCTCCGTAAGGCAACCCTCTTGGTCTTTAATTCTCCATTAATCATTCCGCTCAAATCATATCCCCCATGCTGCCACAGATAAGGGCTTTGTATAAAAGAGAGGCTGGAAAAGGACTGAATGTGTTGGAAAAATGGAGGGGACAGGGGAGATCACAGGCCTGTTAAAATAATAAGCTGCTTCAGCGCCACGTGGAGGGAGGCCCTGGTGAGATGGGGCTTCCTGATTAAATTAAAGGCTCATTAATCAGCCCTTGACCATGACTTCCCCATTCCTCTTGTTCAGCCTGCACTACTGACTTCCAACATTGTTTTTTTTCCCTCCTTTCGGCTTCTTTCTTGCCAAGTGGGGAACCCCCCCCACCCATACCCCACTGAAGAAGGACAGGGTTAAGAGTCAGCAGGAGAGTGGGTAGTAAGAGGGGCGGGAGGGTGGTGTTGGGTGGGCTGGCCTGGCAAGCCTCTCCACTGATTTTATTGTAAAACCAGATATCTGGCCTCCTGCTGTCTTGGCTGCCTCCTGATGAAAGCCAGAACAACCAGGGGCACCAGTTTGGCAGTCGCCAAACAGATACGCACACCCTCAATTGCTCATCCAAACTCGCACAGAGCCTTGTTGCTGCAATTTGGCTGAAGATCTGGCAGCTGCTCTGCTAATCTTTCGGCCCGACTACACGGAAGAGGAGCAAAGAGTGAATGAGCACTGGCTGTAGGCATGAGTAGGCAACACTTTGGTGATGAAGTGGTTTAGGGAGCTGAGTGCCTGTTTCATAATGGTGGTGATTATGCTGAGGTCATTAGAACATACACATTACATCATAGCTGGGAGGAACGGGTACCAATCCCCCCCACCCCCCACCCACAAAGTGAAAATGAACCCTCTTCCATGTAATATAGATGATCTGTTATTAGTGTCTTGCGATGCATTCAATGGAGAAAAAACATTTTGTTTTCATTGGGACCTAATTAGTCAGCTAATAGTGTCAATTAGGGATTTGTTTTTTCTTTCCTCTGTTTAATATGGTAATGATTTACATACTGTATTATACGTCTGTTAATGTCAGGATGTCCCCTTGCCTTCAGTTCAAAAAAGTTCTGAAAGGTAGTTAGGAAAAGACAAAGACAAATCTCACTGTAGGAGCACTAATCAATACAGTGTGTTTCATTTATATATAGTGCAATTCAGGCTCATCCACTATAATGCAATTGCATATCTTAATCATAGAAAAGGGAAGGAGGCAACATTGGAGAGGAGATCTCCTAATGAGCAGGCAGGACTTTAGACTTTAGAACTGGACTTTGGCTGCTGTCCTACTGTTCCTTATTTAGCCACATGAGCAGGTGCACAAACAAACACTTTCTATGTGGGTCCAAATGTGAAGAAATTAATCTCATTTTGTTTAACATAAGGCCTTGTCACTTACAGTCATTTGAAAAAATTACAAACCCCGTTAAATATTCAGTTATTTCAGTTAAACACGAAAAATGTGCCTTTTTTGAACAAAAAATATCAACACTAATGAGTTTTCTAAGGGAAATGTTATAACATCCTGTCCTAATAGCCAGTGTTGAGACCTTTAGTAAAAATAACTTTAGTGACATGCCTGTTGTATCTACCAGTCTCTGACATCAGACTGAGAAGAGTTTATCCCACACCTGAGTGATTTCTTGTGTGAACAGCCAGGTTCTTGTGAACCCACAGCATCTCACTGAAATCAAGATCTGGGCTTTGACTAGGTCCGGGACGTTCCATTTCTTAGTTCACAGCCACTCTTTGGTGGATTAACTTGTATGTTTTGGTTGGATGTCATGTGGCAGGGTCCAGTTCTGCTTCAGCTTTGATATTTTTACAGATGGTCTCAGGCACCCTTGGTTACACCCTAGATTAGAGTTGGTATGAGGCTCTTTTCCTGGAATGCTTTATCTGTTCAACACCAAACATGTCCTCCGTTTTGATGTCCAAATAATTCAGGTTTAGACTCATCTGTCCAAAGAACATTATTTAAGAAGTCCTTTGTCTGCATTCTCTGTGTCAACTCTGGTCTTCATGATTTTTTCGTAGAGAGTTATGGTTTCCTCCTAGTACATTTCCAAACAAAGTAAAACTGGTGCATTCTCTTTCTGATTGTACAAGCATTCACGTTCATATCAGCAGAGGCAAGAGTGTCCTTAAGGTCCTATGATGACATTTTAGCGTTTTGGAGACTTCTTTTAGCACCTTACAGTCTGCTACTGGGTGACCTTGATTTAAGTTTACCCTGAAAAAGGCCAGACCAGGACATGTTGACTGATGTGCTCCACTTGTGGACTATTGCCTGTACAGTGGAATGGCTGATATGAAAGTTTTCTGGGACCTCCTTAAATCCCTACCAGACTCACAAACTGCTACAATCTTCCCTCTGATGGCCTCAGAAAGCTCTTTGGATCTCACAATGGTGTTTACTCTCACATCAACATTCATGAGCGCCAAACGAATGTCTGAGCTTTAGACAGAACAAACCTTCAAAGCACTGAGTAACAGTGTTCTAGCTATGTGTACCTGATGTTATATACCTATGTTTAATTTTGGCCATGTTAAGCGGGAATACATGTGGGGGTGTCATAATTTGTTCCTCTCAGTTTTTGCTACACTTCACAGAACATTTTTAAAAGATTCTTTGTTCAGTTTAAATTAATTAATCATATTACTTAAAATTCTCAATATTTTTCTATTGATATTCTTAAGTCAACTTATGCACTAATGCTACACTGTCGCAGGGGGTCATCCTTTTTCATATGACTGTATATGAATTGTGTGTATTGTTCATGATTATACCAGGTTACAGTCAAGTCAGTAATTTTCTACCGCTTCTTCCATAGTGGGTCACAGGGAAGCTGGTGCTTATCTCCAGCAGACTACAGGCTAGAGGCGGGGTACACACCTGAACAGGTCGTCAGTCCGCAGGGTACAATTAAATCATTTTAGTAGAAATAATAATTTGAAAAAGCACCCTGTATGGGGCAATATGTTTTCTCTCAAAAATTCTATGATTCTATAAAGTGGACAAGATTGAAAAAAATCTGAGTACAGGGAGCTGGTGGACCGTTTTGTTGCATGGAGTAGAAACAATCATCTCATCTTGAATGTGAATAAAACAAAGGAGATGATTGTAGATTTTAAGATATACAAGAATAGGTCAGACACTATTTCCATCATGGGAGAAAAAGTGGAGGTGGTGGAGTTTGGTCAGAGCGCTATTAACTAAAACCAGCCGCCACAGAGACAGTTTCTTCCCCCAGGCTGTTTCTCTGTTGAACATTTAATAGAGTACAAAACAACAGCATACAGATGTTGCAAATGCACCTTCCTTTTTTATTTTATATATATATATGTGTATATTTGTACATAGTAAATTTGTATATTCTATTCTGTAATGCATAAACAAAAACCAAAGAGCAAAGTGTACCGGAGTCAAATTCCTTGTTTGTATGTACAAACTTGGCAATAAAGCTGATTCTGATTCTAAATACCTCGGTGTTCACCTGGACAACAGACTGGAGTGGAGATGCAACTGTGAAGCTGTCTACAAGAAGGGACAGAGCAGACCGTTCTTCTTGAGGAAGCTTAGAACCTTCGGTGTTTGCAGCAAGATGCTGCATATCTTCTATAAGTCTGTTGTGGAGAGTGTGATCTCTTCTGCCATAATCTGCTGGGAAGCAGCATCAGAGCCAGGGACTGAATAATGCTAATAAAGAAGGCTGGCTCTGTTCCGGGGACTCTTCTGGAACCTCTGGAGATCATTGTACAAAGAAGGATTCTTCATAAAATGAAGGACATTTTGGGGAACCCTGAGCATCCTTCATCAGACTGTTGTACAATAACAGTGTCTTCTGTCAGAGGCTTCTTCAGATCTGCTGTAAGACAGACCGCTACAGGAGATCCTTCCTGCCCACAGCAATCAGCATCTACAACAGCTCTTTGAAGAAACCTCCAGAATATGAGGTTTTTTGGGCACATGCTGTTGAAATCAGAACCCAGCTTATTAAAGCAAGTTTAGGCTTTTAATGCAGTTAAAAGCCTTCAGCTGATTCAAAATGCTGCAGCAAGAGTTCTGATGAAAATTAAAAAGAGAGATCATATTTCTCCTAATTTAGCTTCCCTTCATTGGCTCCCTGTTAAATCCATATATAGCGCCAATTCACAACACATGTGGTCTCAAGGCACTTCACAAAAGTCAGGTACATACATTCCAATTAGTCCTAACCATTGAACAGTGCAGTCAGAGTTAGTTATTTATTCAAATTGGATAAAAAGTTTTTCTGTCTAAGGAATCCCAACAGATTGCATCCAGTCAGTGACTTGCAGCATTCCCTCCTCCCGGATGAGCATGTAGAGACAGTGGACAGTCACTGGCGTTGACTTTGCAGAAATCCCTCATACTGAGCATGCATGTAGCGACAATGGAGAGGAAAAACTCCCTTTTAACAGGAAGAAATCTCCAGCAGAACCAGGCTCAGTGTGAGCAGCCATCTGCCACGACCGACTGGGGGTTAGAGAGAACAGAGCAGAGACACAAAAATAACACAGAAGCACTGATCCAGGAGTACTTTCTATGGGAAGGAAAAGTAAATGTTAATGGATGTAGCTCCTTTATTAGTTTCACCTAGAAAGAAAGAACAGATAAACTCTGAGCCGGTTTTCAAGGTTAGAGTCTGAAAGAGAGCACATATAATTAGTTACAGTAAAAGCTCAGTCAATCGCCATGTCTAGGAGAGAGAAAGGGTTAAACACTAAAAGACAGGGCCATGTGGATCATCGGTTGAGGGTGAGCATTAAGTTGTTGCCAGCAAAAGCTCGGACGATGCCCCCCTCCAGAAAGGTGTCACAGGTAGACACAGTCAGGCCAGGTGTAGCTTCTAGGAAGAGAAAAGAGAGAGAACAAAGTTAAAAGCTGAAATAACAGCAAATAATGCAAAATTGGAGAGTAGTGTGAGAATGTAGCGAAGAGGGTGAAAGTGGTCATTATGTCCTCCAGCAGCCCAAGCCTATAGCAGCATAACTACAGAGATAGTTTCAGTTCAGATTATTTAGTTAAATGGCGCCTATCTACAACAATGTCGTTTCAAGGCGCCCCACAAAGGGTCCCACTGATGGTCATTGTTATACTAAAAACCACAAGGATTGGGATACCTGTCTCTGTCAAACTGATTATAACCATTGGAAAAGAGAAGGGGTCATACAGGTAGCAGAAATGGAGGGTATGTTTGCACCTCAACCATAACTGAGCCGGTTTAGGCTAAACCTGACTCCCCCTTACTTCATCCAGCAGGGAGGGAGGAAGGCTCCCTCCCTATAGACTAAGCCACTCTAACTATAAGCTTTATCAAAAAGGAAAGTTTTAAGCCTAGCCTTAAAAGTAGACAGGGTGTCCACCTCACGGACCACAACTGGGAGCTGGTTCCACAGGAGAGGAGCCTGATAACTAAAGGATCTGCCTCCCATTCTACTTCTAGGGACTCTAGGAACTACCAGGTAACCTGCAGTCTGAGAACGAAGTGCTCTGTTAGGAACATATGGAACAATCAGATCTCTGATGTATGATGGAGCTAAATCATTAAGGGCTTTATATGTGAGGAGGAGAATTTAAATTCTATTCTGGATTTAAACAGGGAGCCAATGAAGGGAAGCTAAAATAGGAGAAATATGATCTCTCTTTTTAATTTTCATCAGAACTCTTGCTGCAGCGTTTTGAATCAGCTGAAGGTTTTAACTGCATTTTGTGGACATCCTGACAGTAAAGAATTACAATAGTCCAGCCTTGAAGTAACAAATGCATGGACTAGTTTTTCAGCGTCATTCCTGGATAGGATATTTCTAATTTTGGCAATGTTCCGGAGGTGAAATGCACAGTTGACAGCACATAGAGTTTACTCCAAAAACGTTATACCTGTTTTTATACTGCATTTATCACAAAAAAATGATTCCTTCCTCATTATTTAATCTGAGGTCAAAGTGCAGATTATACACATCAGTTAATATTAAGTCAGTGCAACCAAATCTGAACAGCTAGGAAAACAATACCCCAATATAGACACCTTTGCAGTTGCCATTAGTGACAACTATTAATCTCCTCGTTCAGATATTTGAGAGGAAGGAAGGATGTAAATAGAAAAAAAACGAGTTCATCCATACATTCTGCACCTTGCCCCATGCGAAACCCCTTAGTATAAGCTGGTAAATTGAACAGGACATCATGACATCTCTGACAGCATCCTTTTCACTCCTCTGTCGCCCTGTCGCTCACCTTTCTCGAGCTGTGCTGTGTGGACTGTGGAAGTAATAAGATCGCTGGGCTCCCTGACCCCCGACATATGAACAGCTCTGGCACACAAAGCAAAGAGGGAGCAGCCACTTAAAAAGGAAATGGATTAAGCAAGGTGGAGAAATAGGCAGGGAAGGTGGGA
Organism: Crenichthys baileyi; assembly: GCA_036173005.1. Lineage (NCBI taxonomy): Eukaryota > Metazoa > Chordata > Actinopteri > Cyprinodontiformes > Goodeidae > Crenichthys > Crenichthys baileyi. Next base: position 39,664 of record JAHHUM010003047.1, read on the forward strand.
GCAAAAGAGTGAGAGGAGGACGATAAGGAGAGCAATGAAAAAAAACAAGTGCCCAGCCATGTGTGAAAGACATAATTGAAAATGTCAAAAGAGGTAAGGAATGACAGCAATGAACTGGCTGAGCGTGGCAGTGCAGTCTGTCAGTGAGCTACTACCTCCATGCTGAACAGCTTCTTACTCTCTCTCATCTCCTACATATATTCTCTGCCACACACACACACACACACACACACACACAACACACACACACACACACCAACCACACATTATGTCTTTCTATCTTTGCAAGGACTTTAATTTGACTTCCATTTGTATTAATTTCTATGGTGAACCCTGACCCTAACCCTAAACTTAACCCAAACTCAATTCAAACCTTAGTCCTTAACCTAACCCGTAACCCCAAAATAGCATTTATTTTTATGGGCCTCATAAGGAGCAGTGGGTCCTCAAAGTGTAGTTTATGTTGGAAAACTGGGCTTTACACTGTAACAAATGCTAGAACACACACACACACACACACACACACACACACACACACACACACACACACACACACGAGTACACATTTAAAATAATCTGTAATACTCTCCTTTCATCCTCTGATTATATCCAGGTGCTTATAGTCTGTGTTGGTTTTCCTTGCAGAGCCACACATGTGCAGTCAAAGGCTCTAAATGTGTGGAGAGGAGCATATTCATATAGACAGATTTCAAAGGGAAATGCGATGCTAGATAAGCACTTGACCCTGATGTCAGCTTTATCGCTTACCCACCCTTCTGCTCCTCACTTCTCCTCTTTATGGGTTGCCCTCCATCTTCTTTTCATCTCTCAAGATGAAAACGAGATTCGTAGCCCATATTGGCCATAGACGATGAGGTAGATGGACGACTTATAATTCAGCATATCTGCCTGCTGTCAGGTGTGGCTTATAAACTACAAGATGATATTGCGGGCAGGGATAGTGGACTTTGCTGGATATTAATGTAGCCACTTAAAACATTTATTAGGCACAGAAACCTAATAATCACCAGGAATTTAGTGTTGGTGAGTAAAGATTATTACTTCAAATACACATAAGTATTATACAGAAAATATTGCATGCAAAAAAAGAACTCACAGCTAACTGGTCTGGAATATATTTAGTCCTCAAATGATTTTATTGAAAATACTTTACATACAAGTATTTGCAGTGCTTTGCAAAAATTATCCTTGAAATTTTCACATTTTGTCCCATTACTGCCACAAATACCAATGGATTTTGCTGGGACTGTATTTGATAGATGAAAGTCTGTCACAAAGTGGTGCCAATCGATAAAGTTGAAGAAAAAAATTGCATGATTGTCATATTGTTTTTACAAATAAAAATCTAAAAACTGTAATGTTTATTTGTATTTAGTCTATTTTCTGATATTCTTAAATAAAATTCCATGCAACCATTTACTTTTACAATTCACATTAATAGTAAAGACCTCACCCTAATAGGCAGGCCAGATATGAACAACATTAACTAGAAAAGCAACCAAGAGGCCCATCGTGACTCTGGAGTGGCTGCAGAGGTCCAAAGCTCATGTGGCAGAATCTGTTGACAGGACAACTAAAGGTCATGCACTTCACAAATTAAACCTTCGTGGAAGAAGAAGCCACAAGTTTGCCACAAGGCATGTGGGAGACACAGCAACCATGTAGAAGAAGGTAATCTGATCAGATGAGACCAGACTTGAACTTTTCAGCTTATGCGCAAAATGTGTGCCGGAAAGCTTACACTCCAAATCACCCTGGACACACCACACCCAAACTGAAACACAATGGTGGAAGCATAATGCTATGGGCTTTTCTACAGCAGTGAGAGGGAAGCTGGTGCGAGTGGTGGGAAGATAGATGGAACTCAATACAAGGCAGTTCTGGAAGAAATCGTGTTACAAGCTCCAGCAGATTTGACGTTCATGCTCTAACACAGAGGTTCCTAAATTGTTTTGGCATCTATCCACAGAATACAATTTAGAAAACAGTTGAGTATGCAAACAGTACTAATTAAATGGAAGGTGGTCCTACAATTGAAAGCACGCAATGACAACACAAACAACAACTTTAACCAAAAAGTTGTTTTCTATTCATTGTAAATACAGGTTACACAAATATTCTTTCTGCTCACACATGTTCTTTGGGCAGGGAACCCCTGCTCTTGCGGAACAACAACCCTAAAAATATAGCCAGAGCTGCAATGGATTCAGATCAATGGAACATATTAGACTGGCTCAGTCAAAGTCCAGACCTAAATCTGATTGAGAATGTGTGCAATACTTTTGAGAGGCATTTTAAATACCAAAAATAGATTGTTAGTGAGAATGATACACAACAGACAGAAATTACAGAAGAAGCAGAAGATCCTCTCAAGTCAGATTTTATTAATATGTTTTAATCTCCTGCACGGTTTAATATCATCAGTTTGGGTATAAAGATGTGTAAAATCATTTCTTGATGACTTAAGGAACTGCTCGAGTTCTGAGTAATTACTTACCATTAAAATCAGTTCTAATCCTGCCTATCTCCTTGCAAGTGAAAATAGTTTCCAAGCATCATTAATTAGGAAGAAAAGGGCTCTGTATGGTGGTACAGAGATGTGAGACGATATAATTTGCATAGCCTGATGGGTAGAAATCACTGTGAGATGTACAGGCTCTCTGCACCTTCATGAATATTCATCTCTTCCATAGCCTAGTAACACAGCACATCAAAAATGAATGTGCAAGATGGAAAACAATCTCATCAAAAGATCAGTGTGTGACAAACAGCAGCGACCAGCTGAAGTTCTCCACCATGGAGAATCTGCTCAGTAAGTTTAGGTTTGCAGAGTTCAGAGTGCTCCTGTGGATCAGTTTGCGCAACAATTTAAGGAGCTAAACAGAAATGTCATGGATTTCTTGTGCTAGAGATACCAAAGCCCCCTGCTGAAGGATTCATGAAACTTTGAACGGCTCACTGCAGAATGACATACTCCAACTCTGCTGTTCTGTGATGAAGCAAATGCCAATGCGGTTCTGTGAGATAACAGAATGTATCCTGCAGTGGTGGTGAAGGTGAACAAGGTAACCCATCTTTTAACACTAATAAGTGTTTCCTTTTTGTTGCCTTAGGAAATGTATTTCACTCACAGCACAATGCTGCCCTCTAAAAGGATCAGAAAGGGAAAGGAAAATGGGAAAGGGGAGGGCATGGAAGGGAGTCAGTGAAAGGAAAAGGGAAGGGAGGGAGAGGAGCAAATGGAGGAAAAATGGCTGCAGGGTTGGGGGAGTTTATTTAAGATTCAAATTAAACATGCAGAGCAAAGGCGCAGACAAAAAATTAAACCTTAATGACAAAATATTACCTCTGTAATGGAAAATTGCATAATACACACAAGCCAACAAAGAAATTATGCATGCATATCGGTGTGTCTAAAGGAAATATCTCATCATTGCTGCACTGAAATGACCCATGAAAATTGTCCAAGTTACATTGTATTTTAAAATAACTTGAACAAGGATTATTTCATAGTTCATCTTACTTCAGATGATTTTCAGGGTTCTTATTGTACCAAACGTATCAGTCAGCCTGTATAAGCATGCGGCATTACAAAGAGCTGCGCAGGACGAGTACACTTCCCTGCATGTGTTACAAAGCTCTAGCATTGTTTCCTGATGTGTCCAGTTATATCCAGTTCTGCTGCATCCAAACAGCCTGTGTGCTCCCCGCCACACAACACTGAGAACTCAGCTGGCAGCAGGAGACAGTGCAGACACACCAAACAATGCTGTAACAGGGGACAGCCAGTAATAGGATAAGTGGCGGGTTGAGAATGTGTCAACCAGAGTGTGAATGCCATGTTAGCTATGCAAATGAGAGGGAGGACCTATTGGCTTGGCACGCACGGCTCATCTGTTCCACACAGCAGCCCGCCATGGTGATACTCATCAGTGACAGTCTGGGCTCTGCAGAGGTTTTAACTTCAAATTATAGTTTATGGGTAATTAAATCAAACCTGTAAAAACAATCATGCTCAACTGGCAGAAAAAGGAGTTTTACAAAATGTTGCACATGAATAAAACTGACAGGGAAGCAATGGATACATGCACAAAAAACATTAGTAAGTAGTTGTTTGCAGCAGATATGTAAAACACCATAATCAGCCATTACTCAACTTGATTCTTGTACTGATATGAGCCAAATTGTGCCAGGATGACTGATAAGCTTTAAATAATCCATATCCAGATCTTTTTTTTACATTTTCTCACATTACAACCACAAACCTCCATGTATCCTTTCAGGATATTATGTAAGATCAACACACAGTATCACAAAACTGTTAAGCAGAAGCAACATGATTAACATTTTTCAGTTTTAGAACCATTTTTTGCTTGAATTAGAGCTGAAAAACCTTTGGGATATGTCTCTACCAACTTTGAACACCAGAGACTAAAATGTTTGCCCTGTCAGTTTGCAAAATAGCTCAGGCACTTTTAGAATGGATGGAGTGTGTCTGTGAACAGCAATTATTAAGTCTTGCCAAAACTTCTCTGTTGGATTTAAGTCTGGACTTGGACACCTGTTGTATATTTAGGATCATTGTCCTTCTGGAAGGTAAACATCTACCACATCTACCTTCTGAAGCCTCTAACTGGCTTATTTCCAGGACTGACCTGTATTTAGTTCCATCCATTTTCACCTCGGTGTTGACCAGCTCCCCTGTCCCTGATGAAAAGTGCACACCCCGCAGAATGATGCTGCCACCTCTATGTTAATGACCAAAGAATCTTAACTGTGCTATACAGCAGCTCTCTGTAAGGGTTTTAACACATACTGTATGTATGTCCACTGTATTTTTTGAGGGTTTTTTAAATCTGTCTCCACTCAATTAAACACAGGCACTATGGATTATTGGCGTTTTTTAAAGTAGAGAAATCACACATCTGAAATAATGTGTTACAAGTTCTCAATCTTATACCTGTTTATTATGTGTCAGTTTGCAACGTGAGTCTTTAATCACTCAGAGCAACTTTAGGATGTTTTATTCTATGAATTAGACTCAGAATAATTGAGGAAAACAGTTTACAATGTGAATGACAAATCACTTGACAACATTGGAAAAACGATCAAAGCAAAAGCTTAAAAGCGTTTGAGCCCCTGATAGCGGCTTTAAATTTGAACCCTGTTCAACTTCCTGCAGCAGAAAATGTCAGTTAGTAGAACAAGATGTTTAAGGAAAGAAGGTTCAAAATCAGTCATGCTGAGCTGCAATTTTCAAAATCAAGGGTTCTTGTAGTAACTCAGCAAAATAAATCAGTAATTAGGCTCACTCTGGCCTGTGAGGCCAACTAATCCTTCAGTGCTACACTGTAGATGATCAGAATGTCTGTTTCCAGAACAGATCATTGTTTTTGTCTTCACACAACCCAAGGCAGATAAGTCAATCACAGGTCCATTCAAAAAGCCTGATTTATTTCACTAACAGAACATTTGTTTTGCCCCTTTTTGAACCTAAAACTAAAGTAAGGCTGATGCCAGAAATGGAGTGCAGCTTATTCCGGATGCTAAAGCAGAAACAAAAGGAACATGACCTATAGTAGAACTAAAACAGCACAGGAGCATGCCTTCACAAAAAAATAAAACTGATTTCTGCTCCTCTGCATATTTCTTTGTCCTTCTAGCCCTCCCTCCTCATCCTCCCCTCCCTCAACCCCCACTTTTTCTAATTTTCCTGAGGATGGAGGTGCCTGCCTGCCTGGCACATGACATTGATTTCCATCAGCGCTTGGAAATAACCTCAGAGCCATTACAACCCACATCTACCTTTTCACATTTTTGCATATTGCAAGTGTTTTTTTTTTCTCCTCCCAGCCTATCTTTCTTCATTGCGTTGGCCACTGCTCAGAGAGAGACGGCAAGACAAATGCTCTCAGGTAGATGGGTGGCGTTCAGCGAGGGTAGGTGTTGGGGGGCTGTATATGGGGTGATTGCTGTAGTTGGGTAGGTGGCAGTTGAGGAGAGAGATGGATGGCCATGCCAGGCCAAAACAGAATGGGCTGTGGAGACTCTGGCATGAAATCTATGTGCATCTTTGCGTTGTGGGGGAGGGTTAGTAATGTCTCCACCCTGGGGGTCGGGGGGTGGTGGAAGTGGCGGTGGGGGGCGGGGTTGGCAAACAGGACAAACAATAAAACACAGGAGCACTGACACTGATAGACTTCTGCGTCCTAATTAACTACAAGACAACCAAGAGCAGATGGAATGGAGAAGAAGGAGGAGAGATGAAGGATAAAAGCTGGAGGTGTGAGGAGAAAACAGAAAAAATATGTGGTACTTTCATATTACAGTACCCAGCAGAGCCCATTTGAACTTTCTCAAATTAATTGATTTTACGAACACAAACCTAAATGTATTTTAGGGGAATTTTCTGGGGCAAACCCAGGAAAAGTAGTGCAAAAATCTGAAAGGTGTGGCAAGCATTTTGATTGAGCCCTCCTGAGTCAGTGCTTTGCAGAGCCAACTTATGCTTCAATAATAGCTGCAGGACTTTTGATGTACGTCTTTACACACATCTAGAGAGAGTTTTTTTCCCCTGTAAGTTCAGTCAGATTGGGCGGAGAGAGTCTGAACAGTTTTTAAGTCTTGGCACAAAGGACAATTTTTAGGGCGAGACTTCCCATAATAAAATAAAATCTTCTAGGGCACTAAGGCTTTAGTGTTACGGGGAAAAGTGATTGAAGCAAATGAGCAGGCTTCATCTAAAAAAAAAAACATTTTTAAGGTTAGGTTCCCTGTGAGAATGATGCAGATCAAGCTTTAATTATATTATTTTAAATTAAAAACAGCATGTCAGCATTATATCTGCAAAGGCTGACTGATAAAGTTAGGCAGAACAAAAAGTCTGTTCATGTGCATCTAATGTGGCTTCCTTTGCTTTGGTCATTTACAGTTCAGTGGTGTGGAGAGGCTTGTTTTTCCACCAATGTTAAAGCCTCTGCAAACTTGTATGGGCACAGGAGCATGGTAGTGTGTGAATGTGTGGGATGGTGGGGGCTGGCTGTCAAACCGTGAGAGTCTGTTGTGAAATATGTTGATGCACACAGAGAGAGAGAGAGAGAGAGAGAGGGAGAGGCCAGAGCTACCCAGAGACCCTCCTCCACACACCTCCACCAACATTACAACTAATATGTGCCTCATGATTTCTCTCCTCCATCCCAGCAGCAACACCTCAGCCAAAGTGCAGCCATGGAGAAAATTAATTTATTATTACCTGATTATATTATTTAGTTTCAGCTGAAGTGTCAGCTTAATATTCCACATCAGCATTTCATCAATAAGGTTGCAGGACGGTAAAGAAGGGCATAGGGTTAAAGCAGGGTGAACAGGGCGAGCCGGCATGTGTGGGCCTAAAGTTCTGTAATGGCCATTCTGACAAATGAAGACTGGCGCTGGCAATATTCTGGACAACAAGCAATTTGTTGGAGTGCTTTTCTGTCTTCTCTGTCCACTGGAACCAAACACACATACACACACACACACATACACACACACAAACACCCACACACTTGCGCGCCCATACGTGCACAAGCATCAAAGAAGAGCCAGGCTCGGGCATTCAATCCACAAGGGGGTTCAGGAGTTTTACTTGAGCAGAATGCCCACCTTCATACAAATTTTATGTCCTACTGAGGTTTTTCTCACCAGCCAGCGCTTGGATTTACCTTTTATCCCCATCTCTGCTCCAACATACAGAGGATTTAAGGCTAATGCCTGAGCACAGCCTGCCTCCACGTCCCCCTCACACCTCACAACAAGCACAAACTGATGGTGGAATTTAGAGGCCATCAGGTGAAGAAATTGAAAGATGATATTCTTAACACGCTGCATTGTAAGGCAGAAAAAAGAAAAGAAAGATATGTTTTGAGTCTACATCAATCTCATGTTTTATATCCCTACAGCTCAAACATCTTGATAAGTCTTGGAGAAGGTATGGTAAGCAAAATTGATCATTACAAAATTCATGAGGTCCAGAAATCCTAACTTGGATTTGTTTCCTCCTGGAGGGCATTACTATTATTTTACTCGTCTCTTCGCCACAAACATACACAGTCAAGACTCTAGAAAAGGGCATATTTGCATAACTTCCATAAGGAAGAAAATCTGATCATATAAATGTAAATAAGGTGAGCTAAACTTCTATTTTTCTGCAGAAAACAGGGACCTGATAACGTGATGCATCAGTGGGGAGAGCTGGATCGAGTGGAAAGGGCACAGAGATGCTTGTGAATTTGTATATGCATTACTGTCAGGAAATAGAAGAGGAAACATTTTTTTTATTTATTTTGCACATGCCACCAACTTCCAATGCTACATAAATAGCAGAAGACACTACACTGCTGCAATATCAGTAGCACACATCTTATGACTTTTGCAAAGTGCCAGCCACATATACTTTACAAAATCCCTTTTTGTTTTCAAGGTAAATATCTCCTCAGCACACAATCAAACTGATCTCTATGAGCAAACTACTCTTGACTTCACTCAAGACAATAAAGAAATCAGTAAGAGCTACATCTTGACAAAGAAATCCAGATTTCTGTGCAATGTTGATTTTTGTTTAACGCAAAAAACAGATAACATGCATGACAAAATAAACCAATTCATGTTAACAGGTACAATCTCATACACATTCAGCTAATAAATAATAATGAAATTGTCTAATCATTGCCTTGCAGAAAGTATTCTTAACCCTTGAACTTTTACACATTTAGTCAGGTTACAAACAGTACTAGGATTTACTGTGACAGACCAGTGCAGAGAAGTGTATGCTTGTGAAGTGTAAGGAAAAGGAAACATGTTTTTGAACTTTTTATACAAATAAAAATCTAAATGTTTGGCATCATGGAGGCCAAAGAACACCTAACACAGGCCATGAAGAGCATTAAAAAGATGAGCAAAGTCAACTATTAGTTGTGCACTCCACATATCTGCAGTTTATCAAAGAATAGAAAGAGAAAAGCTTTGTTCAAAGAAATCCACAGAAGTCCTGTCCAAGTAGGTTCATCTCCAACAAGGGAAGACATACCCAAGTTTAGGGAAGGTGTAACCTAAATATAGCAAACATATCTTTAGCTTCTGGGGGTTTATATGTATGTTTATACATGTACATAATACAATCTGATCTCATTTTAAATATAATTCTGAAACACCAACTTCAGGACTGAAGAATGCATTAGCTTTCTTTTTGTCCCGCCTTGCAACTGCCAAAAGTACGAAAAAAACAGGGAAAACAGAGGGCAAACAGCACCAATTGAACCCACCAATCAATGTTTGTGTGGACGAAACGCATAAACCTTCAAATCTCCCACTTACAGTCTTCAGCTGTACCCCTCTTGTCCTGTCTGCAGGATGGCAGAAGCCATATGGATGAGGGCTCTTTGGTTAGATGAGACTAAAATAGAAATATTTGCCCCCAAAAATGCTGTGTGTGGTGGAAAACGTACACTGGACACCATGCTGAACACATCGACCACACAGTGAAACTAGGTGGTGGTAGCTTCATGCTGTGGGGGTAGTTGATAAGAAGATGGATGTATTTTCAATCCTGGATAAAAACCTGTTACAGGCTTCAAAACACTTGAGAATGTCCTTCTTCCAGCAGGACAATGACCCTAAACATACTACCACAGTGAAAACAGAACACTATAGATCAAAGCATATTTATGTGTAGAATGGTCTAGTCAAAGTCCAAAATTAAATCCAGTTGAAGGAATGAATACACATGTGGCTCTAGGTTTAACACTGGCATTGTTGTCAATATTCTAACCAGTACATTCTTTTTGCTGTAACTGTCTTGTTTGGAACTTGATTGGGACCCAAGTGGCCACAGGACAGGGGTAGACACATGATAAAGGTAGCATTTAATGATCAAACTCAATGACTTACAGATTATGATAAAAACACACAGGTACCCGGGCAAAAGCAACAGTAGAATCCAGCAGTGAGAGAAAGAAACCTAGGAGATTAAACACTGAGAGGACGTGGTGAGTCACATAAATCCAGGTGAGTGCAATCAACCGAATGCAGAGCAGCTGAAAAATAATTTAGGCAGGGAACTGAGGAAAGGTAGAATATTGGGCAAAGGAGAAACTGAATGGAAACACAGAGGATCAGACTAACCAAAAGATAAGGACTAACACCAACATAAGAGACTTAACCAAAATGCACTTAACTGGACAAAAGAAGGAACTAAGTAACTCAATACAAAACAATAAACAAATACAGAGAAAGAATAAAACTGAAATGATAGTTATACAGACACAAGTGAGAACCAACACAAACAGCTGTGAATCATGACAGTAACATCACCATCCCATTTTATTTCTATATTTACTCATTCTGTATTTATTTTATTTATTTTATTTGGGGATTAACTGGCCATCTGGAAGTGATATTTCAATGTACTATAAGTAGTCTGATATTAGTCAAATAATTCAGAAAGTAGATCAAGCCATTAGTTTCACTTTCTCTAGCAGTGGTCCTTATCTGGGGATCAAATTGTGACAAATTTAAGGATATGTCGGTGCATTATTTTTCATTGGCGATGACATTAAAATGAAAGGTAGATAGTGTGAGGGGATGTATAAAAAAGAGAAATGTTTTTTCATACCAGAATCTGATTAATGGCACAGAATGAGAATATCATAATGCATGCATTAAAGTTCTGGGAATTAGTTTACACCCAAAATACTTAATACCATTCGGTTTACAAATTACCTGAAAACTTTTTGCCTTTTTCCCATCTTTATTTTTATTGTTTTCTAAACTAAAATGCGTGTGTTTTCCTAGAAACAGACATTTTTTGATAAGATATCAGTGATCATCCTTTGTCAAATAATGTATTCTGCTAAAACCCTGTATTTAGCTTCAAGGCATGTTTCCAGACTGAATGTAATTGAGACAGAGTATAGTTCATGGCTGAGAAGATCCAAAACAAGTATTCTATTAGCTCACTTTTGGACATGCAGCTGTACCATAAAAGAAAATGAAAGGACAATCTCTCTGGCTGTATGCGCACTGCAGGCTCAGATCTGATTATTTTCCCCACCTATTGTGAACCAAAATTTAATCCTCTCATTTCTGTCCAAACAAACACCCAATCTGATTTTCCCCTAGCTTTGACATACAATGAAAACAGCGGATAGAAAGCAGAAGCAGAAGGAAAAGAAAGGAAAGAAATTGGCTTAAGGGTCTGGTTTCATTCTAGCTCGGAGCAGTACAAGCCGCAGAGGAACAAAATGTAATTCATATTATCATGACCTCGAAGGGGGTTTCATCACAGTGTGACTGTGTGGATGCCAACTGGGTCAATGGTGCATGAAACTGCCTTCTTTTATTGGCATGGTATTCAATCAGTTCTTCCTGGGTATATGTCCTTGGTTGTGAAGTGGGGGCTACTCATTACATCTTTCCCTGCACCTGTCAGCATCTCACTGCCCCGTCCCTTTTAATGCCTCCCCGCCCTTACTTCCATCCTTGCATAAATACAATCAGTCCTGTCAGGAAAGCAGGAGTGCTCGCTATCATCTACAATCGTCTCTGACTGATTATGCAGAGCAAGCGTCGCTTCGTCCTCCCATTTCGTCCAGTGTCTTTGCATTCTACTGGAGCTGGCTCGGTGCCAACATCTGTTCACCCTATACTATAGTCCTCCAAACCTCACCTGTGTACACATGCTCAACCAATAATAGAAAAAGAGCAGGTAAAAGTTTGGATCAGCTATAGCATTTTAGAAATTGAAACTAAAAAGAAAGCAAATTTCCATAAAGTCAGACCCTATACACTGAAGAGAGAGATGGTCAAGTCAGATACCTACTTATTTCACCACAGGGTTCTTTTCCTGTGGCAAACGGCATGTATAGTGCCTTGTGAGAGGATTTAACCTTTTTACATTTTGTCACATTACAACCACAAACTTCAATGTTTATTTTAGTGCATTTCTGTCCCACTGCATTTACTCTGATACCCCTAAATAGAACCTGTCTGTAATGTATGAGAGAACACACAACATGGGTCAAGGATAATGTTCTGGGAAGCTCTGGAGGACTTGCAGAGACCCACAGCTCAGGTGGGAGAATTGGTCAACAGGACAGTTTAGCATAGTATTCTGCAAATCTGGTCCTTATGGAGGGGTGGCATCAATAAAGCCACTGTTAAATAAAAATCATGAGAAATCCAATTTCAGGTTTGCCACCAGCTATGCAGGGGGCACAGCGAGCAAGTGAAAGAAGCTGCCCTTTGTTATATGAGATGAAAAAAATTTATATTTCTGAACTATGCAAAATTATATTGCTTGTTGACAACTAACACATCACATCACCCTTAGGAAACTGCCCTCACTGTGAAACATGGTCAGAATCATACTGTGGGGTTTGTCTATTTCAGCAGGTACACAGATGAATATAGAGCAATCTAGAAAACCTGTTAGAGGCTGCAAGAAACCTTCCACTGGGGCAGGGGTTAAGCTTTCAGTAAGTCAACCAACCTAAAGATATAGCTAGAGCTACAACTAAACGGATCAGATAAAAGCAAAGCATATACATGTGTTAGAATGGCCCAGTCAAAGTCCAGACATAAATCCAATTGAGAGTTTGTGGCAAAACTGATGTTGCCATCCTTCCATTTTAAAGTTTTCCCCTAATTAATGTTGGACTATCACATAAAATCCTTATAATACTCTTTGAAGTTTGTGGTCGTTACATGGCAAAATGTGAAAAAATTATGGGTTTGTAAGGCTATTCTGTATCTATACAACTGCCTTAGCCTAAGGCAGTTGTATAGATATTTTGTTGTCTCTTGCTCTAGCTCTCATGCTGTAAACATTTACTGGTAACTTGCATCAGTGTGAGCTTTACCTAATGTACCAGTCAGTTGGCCCCATTAACACCCAAAGAAGTCCCTGGGCAGCTCTTCTCTCTGTTTGTTCCCCCTACAAACACTAAACAGCAGCATTCACTTCAGCAAAACAACCTACACCTCTCTGGGGGCATATGCCTTTTCCTTCCCCACACGTCAACTGGTGACTTTAATTAAATCTGCAGCTGTCTTTTAATCTAAACAAGTCTTATTTGCATACGGACAATATAGGGTGTTGGGCACAGCAGCCCTTTGCCGCGAACATGAGCACCCTGATTTAGAAGCAAGAGAGAGACAGAGGGAGGGCGGAGGTGAGGATAAAATTGGGAGAGGGTGGAAACAGTGGTGGAGGAGGAGGGGTGCGCATGACAAGAAACCAGCAAAATCTAAACACATAAATTGATGTGGCACATTTGCATACCTCAACAACAAACTTGGACACCATGCTTCATAACCAGTGGGGCTCAAGGATAAAAATGCAAAGAATCAGAGGGTTCTAATACTATGTGTATCTTTGTGGAGACAATATGCATTTTTATTGTAATACTGCTCGTGATTTTCAATGTGTTGACTATCACAGTGTGAGAGTTATTACAGTGTGATCGTACTAATGTCACAATTCTCCAGTGTTTGGTTTCTGATTTTCATTGGTGTTCATGTTTTGATTATTTTCTTGTGAGCTTTTGGGCCTTTTCTCTTGGTTCATGTTGTTATTGCATCTAATTATGTAGTTGTGTTGTTTGTACCTTTTGAGTCATTTCTGTTAGATACAGTTTCATGTTCAAATTGTGTTTTCATGCCACTGCTCCCCACTCTAATTAGCCTTAATCAGTCCACCTGTGTTGTGTCAATCAGTTTCCCTGTTTTCACCTGTTTGTTGCACTATATAAATGCTTATAGTTCCCATAATTCACCACTGGATAATGCTGTTTTTGCTCATGCCTTGTCAGCCTAGTCCATGACTGTTTCTTGCCCCGTTGTTCTGCTGACCCCCATGTCATCCTGTAAGTTTTTGCTTGTCCTTGTTAGATTAAACACTTTTTTGCTACTGGGCTGCTTCTGCTTGCCTGACTGCATTTGGGTCACAACCTTACAACTAAATGTAAAGTGATAAACAAATGACAGTAAATGATCAGCAAATTACCGTACGTTGTACCTTATGTTGGTGACTCAGATGGTGCAATGTAGGACAGGTGTGAGCTGTGGGTATCACTAGCAGCCATTTGTTTTAGGATGTCTTTATGCCTACAGATTCATTTAACTTGAGGAACAGACAGATACAACAACATTCTGCTGTGTGTGTTTAAAAGGCACTGAAGGAGACTGAAGTGGATGAAAGAACTGCTTGTTTGAATGTGAGTTTGGTGTAGACCGGATCTGGCTCACTCAACTGATGCTGAACTGAAGTGTGTCTGGTTGGCTTTCTGGCTGTCTGCCTGCAACAGCTCTGCCAGCTTCCACAGAGCCAACGATTAAAGAATAGATGATTACATCAGACCAGATTTCTTAATATTTTTTTGCATATTTAGGAATTTTCTTACAGAAAGACAGAGTTACCCTGTAGCAGTGTAGAAAGTCGAACAGGACAGTAAGTTATAACTTACTGTGTTTGTAACTTTCATATTAGTTCTTCTGCCAGTAGACACAGAACCAATATAGTGGCATGACTATGACTTCATCCAGCAAAGGTATAAAATATACCTGTTATCAGACATGTGACATATTTTGTTTGTTTTAAAGCTTTTATTGAGGCAAGCTAGTGCCGCTATTAGTTTTCTTAAAAATAACCAGAAACATGGTTAAGGTTAATGCCCAATTATGTAGATGTTGTTAATTTGAATATATCACGCATCCCTAGACACTTGACTTCGGCAGTTAGTGTGGAAATTGACAAAAAAAGGCATAACTGGCCATAACTCTAAGCACTAGATGGCGTTAAAGTGCCTCCAATACTACCCTTGATATGTATGCATCAACAGTTATTTGGGGTAAACATATACCACTTTGGCTGTGTGGCGCCTTGAGGTTGATTAGTAAATGGGAATCAATAATTTTATACTTAAGGGAATGTAAAGCCAGTTTTTATGTGTTTTGTCAAAATTTCATCTAGCCATTGATTTGAGATGATGGTTAATGATTTGGAAGTAGTTTTTCCTTCTTCATTACTTCATTCACTTTGTGTAATGCACCAGGACCACTGAAACAGATCCTCAGCATGACACTACCACATGCTACACTGTTCTTACATGTAAAGCCTGACCTGGACTCCTCCAAATGTACTTCTTGTCATTGTGGTCAAAGAGCTCAACCTTTATCTCACCTGACCATATTACCTTTCTCCAGAAGATCATTGACCTGTTGATTAGGACAGCTGCAAATTTCCGTCAAGCTCTGAGATTTCAATTTTGCACCAGGCACTTATCTTTTGGTCAGCAACCTTAGTCCATGGTAAAGAGAAAGTGTACAGTGACACAGTTGTCCCAACAGCTTCTTGGTTATGATTAGTTTGAGGTAGAGCTTTCCAGTATTGCTCTTGATCATTTTAATGAATTTTTTATGTGAGTTGGATGTAAACAGGCAGATGTTTGAAATTTGGACACAGCTGGGTGTTCCAACAAGAAAATGAAACCCAATGGGCATCAATACTTGTGCTTGAATGGATAAAGCAAGGAAACATGATGCTTTCAGAAAGCCCTGAGAGATTTATGCACTATGCTTGTTTAAATGCATTTATACAAGTCTTGCACGTGAAAATACCCTGAGGAATAACTCACCACCGTTACGTTTTGCTAAATCACATTCTCCGTCTCTCACATAAACTTGACCCCCACCCTTACTGTTAATTGCTATTTCTTAATTACATTTTGAGCCGAGGAATTAGATATCTTAAATACTTTTCCAGAATTTTTCAAGGTTCCTTTACGTTATCAGCATTTATTATTTTAATGTTCATAGTGGTAAGTCTGTCCAGGAGCTCATAGCTGCAGATTACTGAGACAAGGTTTGAGGAAATCTAATGCTGATTGTTAACGAAGATCTAATTGAGGTGTAAGGCCTTGCTAGAAGTCTTTAGAAGTTTTAATTGCAAATCTTCAAACTATTGCAAAGAACTAAGTTCCAATATTCATACCATGACCATAATTGTACGGAAGTGATAACTGGATGTTTTAAATAAGTGACAAAAAAACTGTTGAATTTTGGTGTCTGCTGACATCCATAATAAAATCCAAAATTGCAAACCTTTCACATTTCCCGATAATTTGAGAAAAGAATCCTTGTTTTATATACAGATGCAAACAATGTCCTGTATTCCTAGCACTTGAATGTTTTCACATTACAGCAACAAATATCTGTGTATCTTATTATTTTAATGTGAAACAGCAAGACAAAGTGCTGCATGGTGTGAAGCGGAAGGGAAAAGAGAAATAGAGTCAGAACATTAGAACAGCATCATTAAGTCGTAATGATGGTCGTAGTTTAAAACTCCTCTCTGCAGCTTCTGTACTGCTACCCACCCATTACCCTATTAAGATAGTGTCTCGCCCACGGCCAAAATTGAATAGATTAAAAAATTATCTAAAAAGAGGAAATCAGGAAAATCTAATAAAAATAAACACAACTCAGACTAAAAATAAAAATAAAACAATTAAATGTGGCTTACTGAACATAAGAGCTCTCTCTTCAAAGACTTTGCTAGTTAGTGACCTGATTTGTGACAATCAGATTGAATTATTTTGCATCACAAAAACCTGGCTGCAGCAAGAGAATTATGTTACTATAAATGAGTCAACTCCAACTAATTATTTAAATTTTCACATTCCTCAAAATACTGGGCGAGGAGGAGGAGTAGCAACCATCTTTCAGTCCGATTTATTGACTAGTCCCAGACCAATCAATAGCTACAACTCTTTTGAATATGTAATCCTTAGTTTTCCTCATCCAAATTGCAAAGCACTAAAACCACTTCTGTTTTTGTTTTGTACCATCCACCAGGCCCTTACTCTCAATTTTTAGATCAGTTTTCAGACCTTTTATCTGATTTAGTGTTAAATACAGATAAAGTTATTATAGTGGGGGATTTTAACATTCATGTTGACACTGAAAGTGATAGCTTAAATATAGCCTTTAATGGTATCTTAGACTCAATTGGCTTTACTCAAAACATTAACAAACCTACCCATGTTTGTCTTCATTCTCTGGACCTTGTGCTGACATATGGCATTGAGTGTAAAGACATAACAATATTTTCTCACAACCCTGTGGTGTCTGACCATTTTTTAATAACCTTTAAGTTTAATTTAACAGAGTACTCCACACCTAAAAGAAAATTTCATTATAGTAGATCATTATCAGACAATGCTGTAACAACCTTTAAAGAATCTGTTCCACTTTTAATTTCCTCATTATCACAGAAAAACAGAGTGGAGGGCAATCATTTTGTTTCTTCCCCTTCACAAATTGATTCTCTTGTTCAGAGTGTTACTTCATCATTGCGTGGTGCATTAGACAATGCAGCCCCCTTGAAAAAGAAGGTAATTATTCATAGGAGGCTAGCTCCCTGGTTTAATTCAGATCTGCGTACCTTAAAGCACAATGTTAGAAAATTGGAGCGAAAATGCCGCTCTACACACCTAGAGGATTCCTACTTAATCTGGAAAAATAGCCTACTGTTGTATAAAAAGACACTTCACCAAGCTACAACAGCTTATTTCTCATCCTTAATAGAAGAGAACAAAAATAATCCTAGGTTTCTCTTTAATACAGTTGCTAAACTTACACAGAGTCATAGCTCTGTTGGGCCATCCATTCCCTTAGCTCTCAGCAGTCATGACTTTATGGGATTCTTCCAAAATAAAATTGATTCTATTAAGAAGAAAATCTTTGACATACTCCCAAAGATGATTACTTTATCCTCAACAAGTGAGACAACATTGGAAGTAACTGTAGAACCTGATCTGTGTTTGGACTGTTTTGATCCTGTGGAGCTTCCTGAGTTATCAGAAATATTAGCTTCATCTAAACCTTCAACTTGTATATTAGACCCAATCCCAACCAAATTATTTAAGGAAGTGTTCCCTCTAAATTACCGGCCCCATTTTAGATATGATTAATTTATCTTTAGTAAATGGATATGTACCACAAGCTTTTAAGGTAGCAGTAATTAAACCTTTGCTTAAGAAACCTTCGCTTGATCGAGATGACTTAATAAATTACAGACCGATATCCAATCTTCCATTCTTATCTAAAATTCTTGAGAAAATAGTTGCTAATCAAATGTGTGAGCATTTACACAGCAATGACCTGTTTGAAGAGTTTCAGTCAGGTTTCAGAGCTCATCATAGCACTGAAACAGCTCTGCTGAAAGTGCTAATGATATTGTTATTGCCTCAGATAATGGACTTGTGTCTGTACTGGTTCTGTTAGATCTCAGTGCTGCATTTGATACAGTCGATCATAATATTCTCTTAGAAAGGCTGGAATATGCTGTAGGGATCAGGGGAACAGCGCTAGGCTGGTTTAAATCTTATTTGTCTGACAGATTCCAGTTTGTTCATGTAAATGATAAATCATCTTTAAACTCCAGGGTTAATTGTGGAGTACCACAGGGTTCAGTACTTGGACCAATTCTCTTTACTATATATATGCTTCCAATAGGTAAAATTATCAGGCAGCATAGAATAAATTTTCACTGTTACGCTGATGACACTCAGCTTTACTTATCCATAAATCCTGATGAGCCCAACCAGTTAGATAGACTACAAGCATGTCTTGAAGACATAAAAACTTGGATGACTTTAAATTTTCTGCTTCTAAATTCAGACAAGACAGAAGTTGTCGTCTTTGGACCGGAGTCTTTAAAAAAGAAACTGCTTAGTCAATCACTTAACCTGGATGGCATTAAATTGACCTCCGATAATAAAGTAAAAAACCTTGGTGTTATTTTTGACCAGGACATGTCATTTAAATCCCATATTAAACAGGTTTCCAGGATTTCCTTTTATCATCTCCGGAACATTGCCAAAATTATAAATATCCTGTCCAGAATTGATGCTGAAAAACTAGTCCATGCATTTGTTACTTCAAGGCTGGACTATTGTAATTCTTTACTGTCAGTATGTCCACAAAATGCAGTTAAAAGCCTTCAGCTGATTCAAAATGCTGCAGCAAGAGTTCTGATGAAAATTAAAAAGAGAGATCATATTTCTCCTACTTTAGCTTCCCTTCATTGGCTCCCTGTTAAATCCAGAATAGAATTTAAAATTCTCCTCCTCACATATGAACCCCTTAATGATCTAGCTCCATCATACATCAGAGATCTGATTATTCCATACGTTCCTAACAAAGCACTTCGTTCTCAGACTGCAGGTTTACTGGTGGTTCCTAGAGTCTCTAGAAGGAGAATGGGAGGCAGATCCTTTAGTTATCAGGCTCCTCTCCTGTGTAACCAGCTCCCAGTTTTAATCCGTGAGGCGGACACCCTGTCTACTTTTAAGGCTAGGCTTAAAACTTTCCTTTTTGATAAAGCTTATAGTTAGAGTGGCTTAGGTTATCCTGAGCTATCTTCCTTATTTTACCTCTGTCTTTTTCTCCCCTTGTTGGATGGAGTAAGGGGGAGTCAGGTTTAGCCTAAACCGGCTCAATTATGGCTGAGATGCAAACACACCCTCCATTTCTGCTACCTGTATGACCCCCTCTCTTTTCCAATGGTTATGGTCAATCTGACAGAGAGAGATATCCCAATCCTTGTGGTTTTTAGTATAACAATGACCATCAGTGGGACCCTTTGTGGGGTGCCTTCAAATGACATTGTTGTAGATAGGCGCCGTTTAACTAAATAATCTGAACTGAAACTATCTCTGTAGTTATGCTGCTATAGGCTTAGGCTGCTGGAGGACATAATGACCACTCTCACCCTCTTCGCTACATTCTCACACTACTCTTCAATTTTGTATTATTTGCTGTTATTTCAGCTTTTAACTTTGTTCTCTCTCTTTTCTCTTCCTAAAAGCTACACCTGGCCTGACTCTGTGTCTACCTGTAACACCTTTCTGGAGAGGGGAATCCTCCAAGCTTCTGCTGGCAACAACTTAATGCTCACCCTCAACCGATGATCCACATGGCCCTGTCTTTCAGTGTTTAGCCCTTTCTCTCTCCTAGACATAGCTACTGACTGAGCTTTTACTGTAACTAACTCCATGTGCTCTCTTCAGACTCTAAACTTGAAAATTGGCTCAGAGTTTATCTGTTCCTTCTTTCTTGGTGAAACGACTAAAGGAGCTACATCCATTAACATTTACCTTTTCCTTCCCATAGAAAGTATTCCTGGATCAGTCCTTCTTTGTTCTCTTTTTGTCTCTGCTCTGTTTTCTCTAACCCCCAGTCGGTCGGGACAGATGGCCGCTCACACTGAGCCTGGTTCTGCTGGAGGTTTCTTCCTGTTAAAAGGGAGTTTTTTTCTCTCCACTGTCGCTACATGCATGCTCAGTATGAGGGATTGCTGCAAAGTCAACGCCAGTGACTGTCCACTGTCTCTACATGCTCATCCGGGAGGAGTGAATGCTGCAAGTCACTGACTGGATGCAATCTGCTGGGTTTCCTTAGATAGAAAAACTTTTTATCCAATTTGAATAAATAACAGAATCTGACTGCACTGTTCAATGATTAGGATTAATTGGAATGTATGTACCTGACTTTGTGAAGTGCCTTGAGACGACATGTGTTGTGAATTGGCGCTATATAAATAAACTGAATTGAAAACTGAATTGAATTTAGTCTCACAGAGCTCTCTTCAGTCCATAAATGGACGGAGTTTGGCACAACTGCAGAGAAGCAGCTAACGTGCCCATGGTTATTGTGGAGGAGCTGCAGAGATCCACAGCTCAGGTGGGATAATCTGTCAACATGTGAAATTATAGTCAAGCACTTCACAAGTGTGGCCATTGTGAGTGGTTAAAAATACAATCATTGTTGAAAGAAAGACACAATAGGTCCCGTTTGCAGTTTGCTTCATGTCATGTAGAGGACACACATGGAACAAAGTGCTCTGGTCAGATTAACAATACAATATACGGATGAAAATCTAACATTGCACATCACTCTGTACACAGCATCTGTATTGTTGAATACAGCTACATCTAAAAAAATTAGAATGTCGTGAAAAAACTCAATATTCCTGTAACTCATTTTAGAAAGTGAAACACATATTATATAGATTCACTACATACACAGATCGTAACATTTCAATCCTTTATTTCTTGTACTTTTGATGATTACGGCTTACAGATATTGACAACCCAAAATTCAGTGCCTCAGAAATTAGAATAGAGTTGAAAAAAAAATATGTTAAATACAAATGTCAGGTTTTCAGAAAAAACTTTCATTTCTATGCACTCAATACTTGGTTGGGCCTCCTATTGCATGAAATATTTCACTGTGTAATATAATTGAGGTATAAGGCCTAAATGAATGAATGAATAATTATTAATCACATAATATCCCTAGAATATACACAGAAGTCTGTGGTTGTAAGGGGACAAAATATGAAAAGGGTAATGAGGTATTTGTCAGTCAAGGAGTTTCGATCTGGTGGTGGGTACATTGAAAAAATAAAACATGTGTTAACTTGTCATTCAGCAGCTGCCATGTATAAATGGTTTGTAGAAAGACATGGCTACCTGCTGTCTGCAGTAAACTAGCTGCTTACTGTCAGACAGAGAATCTGAACCACGCTTCACTGTCCTGTCAATTCTAAAAACTCATCAGATATGTGTGGCTTGAGGGTATCTAACCTAAAATTAACTCCCGCTGCTTGTCTTATTTAATGGCTAATTAATTCAGGCCTCCTAAGGTTTCATATATTGCTGCTTTGCATTGTCTCACTGCCTTAGCAGAGCTGCATCTGCTAACTTATGTTTCCTTTTGTTGTTAAGTCTTCCCTTTAAAGACCTCTTTAACGAGTTTGATGAGTACAGATGAGTAGGAGTCTGAACACTGAATGCGGACATGCAGCTGATGTACAGCTACTTCTGATTGTAATCAGTGGAATAAAAGACAATATCTTCTGATTAAATCAAACCCTATAAACGACTCTACCACATTACAGCTTGTGTCCTACTTCTGTAGTTCTTGAACACATTGAACAAATTTAATTGATTCAGACCCTTGAAAAGAAAGAAATCAGTTTAAAACCCTTATTTTGGTATGTGACAGTATGAAAGACACAGGTACAGTTGCCTTAACAATGGAAAACTGCTATCAGTAACGCCTGACAATGAACATGTGAGAACAACAGCAGAATTCCCTCTTAGATGGGAGTGCTGCCATAATTAACACACTGCTGCATTAACTGATTTGACATTTTAAAATGTCTCTAGTTGAAAAGGTCTATATGATAGAATTAAAGTACTGCTAATATGTGTTCATAGTAATTTTCCCACAGTAGTGTTCACACTGTAGCTGCAGTTAGAAAATGTTAGAAATGTAAAATTTAAATCACAATAGAATGCAACAAACAACACGGAAACTGAAACTGGGTACAAAATGATTCTTCCAAAGACACACTTATGTTCATCTTTTAATTTTACCAATATGTTTCTTCTAACTGAAGGTATTGAGAAGGGTAGAAAATATTTTTGGCATGCCGTTTTTAAAGATGTAACTGAAAACAAATAATTTCATTTACTTAGTTTCATTATCTTTTGAGACATGCCTGTCTTTTTGTTATCAGAAACAACCTCAATTAGTTGAATGAAAATCATTTGAAAACATTTTTTAAAATAACCTATGAGTTTATTAGTATATGCCTCCAAAGGCTAATATACCAAATATCAACTAATTCAATAAATCAGCATATGCATTTTGACTCCAGAAAAATTTGTTGTTAGCGTAGGTGGGGACTCTCAGTGAAGTTGTGCAGCTTGATTTTCCAAGCACACATTGTTTTCAAGCTTACCTAATGCATATTTTTCATAACCAATGACATAGGTAGACCATCGATCACTGAACATTTATTGAATGTTTCATGGCATTATCTAAAAAAGCCTTGAAATCACACCATTTTTGTGACAAATATTCTGTGTTTAGTATTTTAATATTGTCGACTTCTTAAGACTTTAACCTAGAAATATGATATTGGCTTCATTTGGAAGTTCTTTTGGCATTCAACTATTTGAAGTCAGCTTAGTGCTAACAATGTGTAGATGGGTAAGGCTACATTCAGATCTAACACCTTTTGCTATGAGGTAACATCAGCACATCTATACTGTCCAGATATTCTTGCATCATTAGTTTTTATTTATTACTTTTTGCACATTCAGAATATTCTGTTTTGTGAAGCTAGTTTATTATTAAACTAGCTTATGATTATGATTAGGTTGAATCTCTTTAAACCGAATGTTTTAAATGCATTACTGTCAAAGGTGATGCTTGTCTAAATACTCTGCATCAGTCATTCTCAAGTCCAGTAAAGTAACACTTTAGTAAATATGGGGGTTTCCAAGTGCAACTATACTGGCAGATAGTACTACCTGGACTTTTCCAAAACTGATAAAATAAGCTCCAACCACTAACACATGATTGTATGAAGGATGCAGTTTATTTCTGGACTGCACTCTTAAACAGAAGTAAAAGTTTCCAAGCTTCATGTAAGAAAAAATAACCGAAAGCCCCTGTAAGTAAAAACGTTAGAGGCCTCATTCTAATGCTCGGATCGGCGTTGTAAATGACAATTAGTTCTCGTTTGCTTCACATAGTTTTTTTAAATGTTAAATAAACTCTGATGTCAAAATCTAATATAGCTGCCAAGCCCTGAAAATTTACTGATAACTGTAGTAAAAAAACATTTATGTATTTGTGCTTCTGGGAATCTGTATCTCATGAAGTCTCTCACTCACATGGTACTGCACCACCTCTGCTATTGAAAATAATTTGCTACTTTGTCACTAAACATAAAACTTGTCAAATCCATATGATGTTTTCCAACTTGCAACTAGTGAAGTTGGATGTGATGCCATTCCCAGACTCAGGTTCCAAATTCAGAGGTAAACTGATAGCAGCATAAGTAGCTTCTTCCTAGCTCACAGTTCTGTGCTTCTGATCAGTTTTTGTAATGTTCTGCTCGGCACCTGTTTTGAGTAGTTTTTGTTTGATACAGATTTTTTGATAAGAACAATGTACTTGAACAACTTACCTTGTTGGCTTTTTTCTAGTAAAATTTTGTTAATCCATTCATATTTACTCTTAAAGTCACTGATACTAAAATTTGTTCTGAGTACCGTTCAACCCGGCTTAGATGCCACCAGGTGTGTCTGAACCACATATTAGTGAGAACCATGGCTCATTGATCAATGTTGACGTTCAAACATTGAACAGTAGTGTTTTGCTTTCATCCATCTTCTAACTCGACGAGTTATCTCTACAATCTCAGCACTGACAGTCAGTCTTAACATAAAACAACTTATCTTTTCATAGCAAATATATTTCACAGTCACACAATGTCAAATTCAAAGCGGGCTCTCTCAGCAGTGAACTAATTTACTCCGTGGTTCTCTTAAAACCTTTTTTTATTCTAAGCTGTATGCCGTACCACCAAGACAGTATAGATGTCATATTCACTTCCAGATCTGTCTAGTTCCCTGGCAGCCATGGATCTAATGCTGTCATAATGCTGTCAGTGCCAAACACACTCAACTTCATGCTTAGCTCTGCAGCCTCTTTAAATATACATGATCAAGTGTCAGTGGAGTTTTCAGTGCCTGCTGCAAGCTTTTTGCCTCTCACCTTCACAATTGTCACCAAAACACAATTGCTGTCTTCTCATTGAGGCTTCTGAGGAGCGATTCCAACTGATTCCAGCAACAACAGCTACAGCAGGAACTCCAATTTGTGAACAGTAGATGGCTATCTTCGAGAGGCCGCTAAATGTCAACACATTTCGGTCAGCGGGGTCGTTGAGAAGGATGTATCAGGAGGTGAAAATGAGAGGCCCTGTTAAAGCGGTCCAAGGTAGTTATAGTGATGCTGTTGCAAAGTCACAGTTTCTCCTAGAGGGGTTTGTGGCATCAATGTGGTACAGAATATCTGGCTATTGTAAAAGTTGCTTATTATAAATAAACAGAGCAAAATTTGGTCAACAGTTTATGTTTAGGTTAACTTATGACTGCCTAATGGAGTTTAAACGAAAATTCAACATGGAAGACTCACCACCCCCGCTGCGTCCAATCACTCCTCACTGGCTGCTCCAATCAACGGCAGGTCCGCACTTCTCGGCCAATCATCTCCTAGGGCATCACTTTTAAAGACCTTCTGCATGGAAGACACTGCTCTTCTGGTGAGCTTCAACCCTCCTCCACCCCTTCTCCACCATAGGCTCCCAACTCCTTCCAAATATACCAAGGCCTACGCCACCACCAAGATCGGATCTCAGGGGGGATGACGTACCAAATCATAATCCTAAAATGTTTATTCAAGCCCACCTCATCCTCAGCGTTTACGTCTTCCTCCGGGGTCCGAGTGCCAAAGTAATAATCTTTCATTAATAAACTCTGTCATCTCGTTTTTTCTCCATTATGCGAGTCTTTCCAGATTAAATTGGGGTACAATGTATATACGATATATTTAACCACAAATTAACAGCTGGTTGAATGAAACCTGGACAGAATTAAATGTTTCAAATGATCAGTGACCCTAAACATAGACCAAAACAGAAAACTTTATGGTTCTGTAATGGCCTCAACCCTCTTTAAATTGTATGGATAAAAGCATTAAAAGACCCACTCTTGTCTCTAGAGAATGTTGAAGTCGATACAACTATATGTAAGATCTCAGGGCAGCCTTTGATATGGCTGAACACACCATTCTTTCAAAACACCTTTGAGACAAGATTGGAATTTGTAGTAGTTTATTTATATGGTTTATGTTTTCTTTGTATTGCACATCGTACACTGATAAATTCTCTCTTTCTTTTACAGCTGGTTTACATTGTGGTGTTTTTCAAGGATCCATCTTGAGCACACTTTTCTTTAAAAAGGAATATATGCCTTTTTTTGGGTCAAATCTTCCAAAAATCCATCTATTGTTTATGTCCACTTGTCCATGCAGGCCAGGGTCAAGGAAGGGGGTGGATGTTGCCTATCTCCAGTCGTCCTTGGGTGAAAGGCAAGACACACCCTGGACAGGTCATCAGTCCATCAAAGGGAAACACAGAGACACACTGGACAAACAACCATGCTTGTACACATGCATACCTGAGGGCAGCTTAGAGAGACCAATTAACCTAACGTCCATGTTTTTGGACTGTGGGAGGAAGCCAGAATACCCAAGGCCTATGAATGCATGGGGAGAACATTCAAACACCATGCAAAAAAACCCCAGGCCGCAATCCAGACAAAAATCCAGGACCTTCTTCCTGCAATGGAACAGTGCTACCAACTCCCCCACTGTGCAGGCTCTTGTAAATCATAATATTTCATATCATTATTATGCAGATGATGCAGATTTCTTTGGCCTTTGCTCCAGATGACCCCACACCATAATGTCTGATTCTGAACTGGATACAAAAGGTGAAATACTGCTTGGCTAATATGTGTCTTCAGCAACTGTAGGTAGGTTGCAAATGGTTCATTTATGGAACAAAGGATTTAGGTCAGTGCTGAGTATGGGGTGAGAGATATTTACAAATATCCACTACAGAGGAAATATTTGAACATATGATAATCAGGATTATAGGGACTCCAATGGAAATTAAAGACACACTGATGCAGAAATTTCTACACTTTTAACACAAATAAACAGTAAAAATATCAATCTTTATTCTTAGAGATAGCAAGTCAAAGATAAAACCTTACTCTGAAATAGGATGACAATTACACAAACTATACAACAGTAAACAAAGAATAATTCAGTAACTTTTCGTTAAGATACAATAGTTTGCATTTACTATGGAAATAGTTCTGCTCAGGCTTACAAAGTTGACTGAGAATGGCAGATACATTTGGCCTAGAAAACATCCTTTTAGACTAAAAGTCATCAAAATATTACAATTTAGCTGCTGTTGAAAAATATTTTGCATCAAATTATTTGTGTGTGTTCCTTTAAAATTTTATAGGCACATTTTTTCCCTCACGGATGAAATGCAAAATCTGAATAAAATTATCATGAACTGGCAGGATTGCTTCCACTTCCTAAACTCATTTCATAATCGACACAGTGCAGTCTTGCAAATATGATAAACATGCAATAGGAAAAACAACAACAACAGTTCCAACCTAGAGTTAGCAACTACTATTCATGGCCTGCTACTAACTTTAGAAAAACAACAGGTGGAGTTAAAGTTGAATTATATGCATTACATTAAACAACACATAAATAGCTACTCATAAATCAGCTCTATATGCTGTATGTGTATGTGCTTCTCTTTAAAACAAAAGACATGTTTTGTTAACAGTCAGAAGATTGGACAAAATGACTGCATTGGACAAATGGTTACACCTCATCTTATACAATTAATATTAGAACATTAACATAAGCCATAAAAATACAACAGTAAACGAGCAATGAAAAATGTAGCACGGCTGAATTACGCAACACTATTGGAATCCTTTAGACAAACAGCCTGGTTTGGCAAGAAAGGGATTTGGGATATCCTAACACAACAGAGGGAGCTGCTCTGCACTACTGCTGCGTTTCAAAATTGTTTCCCAACGCAGAGATGTTAACTATATCTTAACCCATGTCAATGTAAACCTAGCCTAACCTAGTCCTAATAATCAACCTCAGTAACTATAGAATACTATACACCACTGCACAAAACAGACCAGGCAAGTAGCACAGAAGTATTTCTAGTTCAGAGGGCGGCCAGAATCGTCTCATGTTGTGCTTCATTTTAGAGTGATGCTGTGTCAACTGATCAGATGGCTTTCTGTCAAGATGTTGCTGAGGTTATCTGCACGCTAGAAGGATCTTTTTCCTTCTGTTGCTCCATGGATCTAATGCTCAAGACTGAAACACAGAAATATTTCATTTTAACTGTTTGTGATCGAGCAACTTTAATGTCACCATGTGTCGCAGCAAGGATTTTTCCTCAGAACAGTGATAATAGTGGAAAGAAACTGAAAACAGAGGAAACAATAGAAAACGTAGGCATTACATTATGTATCTTGTCCATCTGTGTGATAATAATGCTCTTCACAGCATCAGTGTGTATGTGTGTTCTGTATAGATTTGGGCTTGTTCATGTAAACAGAGCATGTCTGATTGTATGTTTTGTGCCTGATTGAAACCACAGTTGACCTCTACATCTCATGGGACAAGGCTTCATGTTGAGCAGTCACGCCGTTGGTCTGCAGGTCGCCGTGCTGCTCCTCCATCTGACCGTTGGCCTTTGGTTGAACGGCCATATGGTCAGACAGCTGAGAGATGACATGGCCGTTGGATTCGTTGAGCCGACGGACGCGATACGTCTCGTAGTGGATGCTCCCTGTGATGTCCTTGATGTTCTGCATGTGAGTCCTGTGGATGAGTAGACATTATCTTAGTGGGGGGGGGGGTTTGTTTTTGTTTCTGTTGAACAAAATTGATGAGTTTACATACACTCATCATTGGTCGGGCTATTAATATGTTTGAACTGTTCATTTCTGTTCATCCGCTAATAAAACAACACTTTATATTGGGGATTTTCTCTATTCCCCACAGGGTCAAAATTAAGCATATTGGCTCAATTATATACAAATATATACAATTATATACAAATTTCGATAAATTTGGTGTGTGTTTTGGACGAGTTTGCAGCTCTGTTCAACTTTAAAATCAACACGCTGTATTGATGGGAAGTTAAAGAATGAATTTGCATGTACTGATCCTCCATTATTCTATCCTCTACGTGCAATGAACAGCTGGTAAAACAGACACCCAGCATGATGCTGCCACCACCATGCTTAATAGTTCACACATTGTTCTGTAGATTTAACAGCTTCATTTTATCTCCTCCAAACATACATGTTGTATTTCTGGCCAAACAGCTGACAGTAAAAACAAAATTCTATTGCAGGCATCTGGCTGGTCCATTTTAGTCATGTTTAATTGGTGATTTGGTTTATGCTCTGTTTTAAAGAAGCTTCTCGTGGTCAGCACCCTGTCAGTCAATCCTGATACTGTTTTCCAGGACCTTCTAGTTTATGCCAGGCTTAGCCCTCAGTCAGTCCTGGGTTGTTCCTAGACATTCAGATCAATTACCTTTCTTTGGAGGTAGCGGTTTGGGACAGATGAATACAACTTGAACAGAATTGGGTGTTCCAAAAAGAAAATAATTGCACTCACATGTCAAAACTGGTTTCAGAATGAATAAAGCTGGCCACTCTTAGGCTTCTGAAATGGCCCCTATCTCAACCTTATTGAAAATTTATGAGCTACACCTCAAAGCCAGTCAGAATATTTAGACAAACCTGAAAGCACATGGTAGGGATGCAACTTGCAGAGGGAACAATACAAAATATTAGTTTTTGTTTATGTATAAATTTAAGCCTGTACATATAATTTTGACACAATAGATTCAAAAAGAGAAATTAAAATGTATGCACTTATTTTTAGTTCTTAAATTTAATTTAAGTTGATTGTTGGATCATAATTCAGCCTGGAAAAAGAACACTTGAAATACATCATTAAAATGAATAAATTAATATGACATTTTTGCTTTTTATGAGTGCATGTTGAACTGATGACTGAAACTGTACCTGCTCATCCTAAAGGCAGCAAGTCAAGACAACTCAAGGTAGCACTATATTAGCAACCGCTCAAAACATTTTTAAAAATTTCATTTCTATTGATTTTTGTTGGGAAGTGAAGGTTTATTGATTCAACAGAGCTTATAATTAATTTAGCCCATCTGCACAATATGCCAGAGTGTTTCTGACCTGCCAGGAGACTCATTCCAGAACTAAATTTGATCTAAAACCCTGTAAATCATCCTGTGGTCATGAAAAGGAAATCATAGCTGAGTTGGATTCCTACCTGATGAGGAGATCCCGCAGGTAAGCAAACTCACAATGCGCAATGTTCTCAACTGCAAAGAGAGACAATAAAATAAAGGAACAAGTAATTAAAACAATTATCAATCTTGAAAACCCTTAAACACCACAAGATGGCAGTGTTGGCCACAAGCTGAGAGGGAACAAAACTACTACCTCGACATCACCAGCAATTTTCTTTAGCCAAGATAACACACTACAACTCATTGGGAAGGGTTTAATAATTCCCATCTCTCCTTCACACTGGAGAACTTTAAAATGAAACGTTTTAACAAATTCTCCATGACAAGTGACTAGTGCCTCTGGTAGGGCTAACACATGTTTGAATTAGAGATTGTGTCAGAGGTTGAAAATGAAATAAAAGGAGGGCGCCATTTATGTAAAGCTTTGAAATACAGAGCAGGAAATTAAATTCCCTTTCAGAGGAGGAGAGGGGAGGAACTGCTCGGCCTGTAGCGCTGATTACAGGCATCAGGGGAATGTGCTACGCTAGCATGCATTGAGCTGGATAGCTGGTATCTGTGCTGCTCTAGTCCTGCTTTAATCTTTTACATTTAAACTTCAAGAAAATAAACAATTTTACCCTCTAAATTATTTATTAAGACCCAACTACAGACGTCTTATCCTAAACTTCATTTATCAAATCTTGCTGAAATGTTAAGCAGCTTCGTCTCTCCCTCTGCCACTCAAGTTTTTAATTTTGCTTTATCTGTCTCGCTTTCTTAACGTGTTAAGAGATTCTGAAATGTAATTAATCTGTCTGAAATGTCTATACTTAATAAGGAGACACTTGTTTCCAACACAAAATGTCTTAAAAGAATGGTTCAGGATTTTTTTTTAAGCGAAGTTCTGTTAAAAGGTATTATAGGTTTATTTCCTGCCTGCAGTACATGTCAAGTCTCAAAAATGTTATTATAACAATTATTAACACAAAGTAGTTTACTAAAGTTAGGTTTGCCTTTGGAAGTTATTTACCCAGACGTTGGAAGAAAAGCGACCTGTAGCCATCAAATTTAAGATAATCTCATATTCTAATTTATTTAGCTAATTTATATTAAAAAATAAAACTGTAATTACTGTGTTTTGGCTAGGACATGACTGGAGTGCAGTTACACTAACTTTAGCACTAGCTTTAACAAGCTTTTCAAAGTTTATTGACAACAGGCTTTTGCCTGCTACTGAAACCAAGCCTCGTTAATGTAGGCTTTCACATGACAAACAGCTGACAGTGGATGCATAGTAAGAACGTCTGGATTATTATTCAACAACAAGCAGTCAGTTTTAGGAGTGAAACACTCTTGAATAGTTTGTGAGAAAGGCTTAATGTTTAGTGGCATTAAATTCCTTTCTAATAGGTCATTTCTTAAAATAAATAAATTAGGCCTTAAACTGAGAGGACTAAATGTAAACCGCAGCAGAAACTCTGGTAGCTGTGACCAGAAACGGTTTTCATGCTCGGATCTCAATGCTTGTTTCACACAGGAAGATTACTGGTGGCGCACCAGCTAACCCAGATTTACACAAAGACACCAAGTTGTAGCTATAGCAGGAAAGAGATTACCTTAAAACCTTTTAACAAAACGCCATACTGAAATCCCAAAACGTTCCCTTTAATCCAAGCACGAAGGTCCAAATTACTTTAAATATGTACTGATATCAAAATAGCCTCCCACTGTCAGGACATGATCAAGTTCGTACTCGGCTCGTTCTCGTCGTCTTCCGCTTATCCGGGACCGGGTTGCGGGGGCAGCAGACTCAGCAGAGACACCCAGACGTCCCTCTCCCCAGACACCACCTCCAGCTCCTCCGGGGGGAGACCAAGGCATTCCCAGGCCAGTCGAGAGACATAGTCCCTCCAGCGTGTCCTGGGCCGTCCCCTGGGCCTCCTCCCGGTGGGACGTGCCTGGAACACCTCCCGAGGAAGGCGTCCAGGAGGCATTCGGTATTGATGCCCGAGCCACCTCAACTGGCTCCTCTCGATGTGGAGGAGCAGCAGCTCTACTCCGAGCCCCTCCTGGATGGGCGAGCTCTTCACCCTATCTCTAAGGGAGTGCCCGGCCACCCTACGGAGGAAGCTCATTTCAGCCGCTTGTATCCGGGATCTCGTTCTTTCTGTCATGACCCAAAGTTCATGACCATAGGTGAGGGTAGGAACGTAGACCGACCGGTAAATCGAGAGCTTCGCTTTTCGGCTCAGCTCTCTCTTCACCACAACCGACCGGCACATTGCCCCCATTACTGCAGCAGCCGCACCGGTCCGTCTGTCGATCTCCTGCTCCATTCTTCCCTCACTCGTGAACAAGACCCCGAGATACTTGAACTCCTCCACTTGAGGCAGGAACTCTCCTCCAAACTGAAGAGGACAAGCCACCCTTTTCTGGTTGAGTACCATGGCCTCTGACTTGGAGGAGCTGATCTTCATCCCAGCCGCTTCACACTCGGCTGCGAACCGCCCCAGCGCATGCTGTAGGTCTTGGCTAGAGGGGGCCAGCAGGACCACGTCATCTGCAAAAAGAAGAGACGAAATCCACTGATCCCCAAACCAGACCCCCTCCGGCCCTTGGCTGCGTCTAGAAATCCTGTCCATAAAAGTTATGAACAGGACCGGTGACAAAGGGCAGCCCTGCCGGAGTCCAACATGCACCGGGAACAGGTCCGACTTAGTGCCGGCAATGCGGACCAAACTCCTGCTCCGCTCGTACAGGGACCGGATGGCCCCTAATAAAGGACCCCCGATTCCATACTCCTGGAGCACCCCCCACAGGGCATCACGAGGGACACAGTCGAATGCTTTCTCCAGGTCCACAAAACACATGTGGACCAGTTAGGCAAACTCCCATGAACCCAATGATCAAGTTTGTTTGTTAATATGCCAGTTTTTTAAAAGTCAGATAAATAGTTCTTATACAATTCTGACAAGCCAACATGTTTTTATTTTTTACAGGGATCCACCTTAAAAGACTGTTAAGATATTACAGTTCACATACACTGTAGTGTATATAATTACCATGATTTTCAAATATTATTTATAGAACAGCTATTTACCCTAAAAAACAGCATTTAATTGTGCTAAGGTCATTCTGCAACAGGACACTGTCCGTCCTCTGACATTGTATCACAGGTTTTAGCTCTCTTAATTATTTCTACCAGACTTTTGTGCAGTTATTTACTCTATCTCAGTGTCTTGTTTACAAAGCAAATGGTATTTATAATATTCCGTCACATGTCGCAGGTCAGCACCTGTGAGCTATTCCTTTCCTTTTGAGTTTTTGTGCACTGACCTGGTATTTGAGAATCATACACTATATTTCTGGGAACTAAGTAATTAAAAAACATGCATAAATTCGGCAACGTTCCCCCAAAACGCATAAAAAAGTCTTCATTTAAATGCGGGTAAAGGTCAGTGCAGGACACCATCACCACTACCTTGACACTCTATAAAACAACCACATACCAAATTGCAGGTGCGCTATCATGTAATAACTTCACTGCTGTTCCCCTTTGTTCTCAATATCTTAAAGGAGAAAAAAACAAATCTCTCTCACTTATCCCTTATATTCTCCTGGTTCAGAGAAACCCATATAAACAGGTCTCTGTACAACATGCCTAGACCCCCGGCCACATGTGAAAACTGTAGTATGTTATTTCCCACGTTTAAAACATTTCGAAAAGAGTAGACTATTCTTTTCTTTGCAGAGCGACTTCACCATGTAGGTGAGTGCTGTGGTAAGTGACTAAAAAGAATGCAAGTGTCTTTGATATTTATTTGAATATAGTAGCTGGGGTCATTTGGACCGTTGTGACCCTGGTTATTATTAGGTTAAACTGGCTTACTCAGACAAATACTTTTTTTTTTTTTTGACTAACATGTATTTTCTGCTAGTTTAATTTTTTGAGTCCCAGCAGCTTAGGCAAATAGTAATGGTGGGACTGGTTGCCTTGCAGTGTCAGGTCAGTTTTATTGAACAAAAGAGGAAATTAGACCTACTCCAGCTCTACAAGAGTTCATGTGTATTACCTTCTATGGTTCCCCACTTTGTTTTCCTTCCCAGAAGCCTCTTGCCATTCACCTGGTACTCCTGGTCACTGCCCACCACAGCAAAGGGGATCATTTCCTGATTGGGACCAGAACACATTCCGGTTCACTTTTTGTTTGTTCTGGTCCAGGTTTGTAGAATTTTTCAAAGCAAACCAGAGTAGACCACAATCGACATGCAACAAAACTCAAATTTTTCATAAAGCGATAAGGGGCTGCTCTCCAGGTAGGCTTTACCAATCAGAATGTAAACTCACCCTGATTTTATCATTGATCATTCTATCCTCCGCATCCTCATCAAACTCTTTCTGCGGGTAGACGTCGATTCCATTGGCTCGCAGTTCTTCCCTGATCTACACACAGCCAGGCGCAATGAGAGAGAAAAACACCAAGTTACATTTGATAAAATTTCACGATATACAACAGACAGTGTATGATTATATATCCTATTAAATATTTGCTATCTGAGACTTTAATCAGTGAGAACATTTTATACACACAATTCAGTTGTGCTGAGTTCTGGACTTGACTGGTCCACTGCAACATCTCAGTTATTTCCCTTTCAGCCATTCTGTGGTAGACTTGCAGCTTTGTTGGGGTCATTGTCTTGATGTTGAGCTAGTTTGGACCAAGCTTCAGCTAACAGACAGATTGCCTCACGTTTGACTTAAGAGTACTTTAGTATACAGAGGAGTTCATGGTCGACTTCAAGGTGCCACAGTCTGGTGGCTGCAAAACATGCTGGAATCATCATCCTTCCACCACCATCCTTGACATTTACTAAAAAGTGTTTGTGCTGACACGCCATGTTGGGTTTTTAACAATTATAAAATCTATGTATACCTGCCAAACTTTTCTACTTTCTACTGGCTGTCCAAAAAGCATTGTTCTTCTATCAGATGCAACTTTGCAAAAATAAATCATGCTACCATATATTTACAGAGAAAAAGATTTCTGTTGGCAACTTAAGAGCCAACTTAAAACACAGTCTTATTTCATGATGGCTTGCAGAAAGGAAAAACTGGGGGGTGGGGGGGTGGGGGGGGTGGGAGTGGGTGGGGGGATTTGGCACAAACAGCTTCTGAGCATGTTCAACCAACCAAAACAATCCAGATTTGACGTCCATCGAGCTGCAGGGCAACTTCTTATTTTGGCCTTACCGGACTAACCTACTGGCATCAGAGGAAATAAATGGAGGCCAAAGTAACCGATGTGCTGGTGCCGCCTCTCTAAAATATAAAGCCTGCATTCTTAAAGAAAGAAAGAAGAGATGAAGAAAAAGATGGCAAGTGACTGACAGGTTGCTTTCTGCGGATTGAGAATTATCCAGCAGAAGCTCAAAGAGCGAGAGATTATAAGATCAGTCGATTTACAACCCAGGCCGTGTGAAATAGGAATTTGAGTTCAACTGAAGAGCCGAGATAAGAAAGTGAGAGATATGAGCCTATCAAAGAAAGGAGTCTCGCTGTACGTTTGAGGAGAATTACAAATGAAGACAAAGTTTTTGAAACCGCCAGTAAGGATGTGTAAAAGGCCTTAAAATAAATTCATCTTTTCGTGCTGTAGCATCATCTCACACTGATAATTTGTAACAATGAAGCCTTTAATTAAACTTATTCAGTGGTAATCCAGTTCACATTGGAAAATAATTGTTTTAAAGCAAAATCACTGGTTGCACAAATAGTATACCCCTAACAAGCCCTTTACAATATATATAACAATTTTTTATCAAATTTATCTGAGTTTCTAGTAACTCTGATAAAGTTCTGATTAAGGAACATAAGCAGTTCAAATAACCTTTCCTCATCACCCTAAACAGATCATCTCCACGGCGAACCATGATGGTGGCAGCAGTATGCTGTGGAGATGCTTTGACAAAGTTCACTGGGAATGAATATTATTTACAAGATACTGTATGAAGTATGTTATAAACCAGTGGTTCTTGATGTGTAGTACTGTGTGTTTGTGTTTGTTGCACTCCATCTTTATTTAAGCAAACCTGTTGCAGGTTAAAACGCAGGAAACATCTAACCACACCCCCAGATCACTTCAAACACTTCTCACCGTCTGTTTAAAGCTGTCCCTCTCCTCCAGGGTGAGTGTGTCGGCCTTGGCGATGACAGGGACAATGTTGACCACTTTGCTGAGACGCCTCATGAACTCCACATCCAGAGGTCTAAGACTGCAGGATTAAAGAGAAACTTGAGTGCAAACAATACCCTGTTTTCCTCTGTGGTACAAAGCAACAACGTTCTGCTTCAGCCAGTAAAATGATTTGTATTAAAATGGATTAGATGTAATGAAATGAAGAAACCAATAGAGGGCAGTAATTGTCTTTTCTAAAACAATCTTCTTTTTGCTGTTTCTGGCCAAATTTCTCTTAATATTCACTACGACTGCTTTCCTCTATACCACACTCATTCACATTGAGGAATACACCACACAACGTGTTTGCACAGCAGCATATTTTATCCTTGATAACTTCAATGTATTTCAATTAGATTTTATGTGATAGACCAACACAAAGTGGTACATACTTGTGAAGTGGAAGGAAAATGTTGTCAAAAGTCTGTAAGGTGCGGTCTGCATTTGTTTTCAGCCCCTGCAGTCAATGTTTTGTGAATTTACCTTTCAGTGTAATTCCACTTTTATGTCTTTTGAAATAGATCACTATCAAATTTGTCTTGTCACACATTCATAATTGGATTCAAGGCTGGACTTTGATCGGGCCATTATGAGACTTCAGTATGCTGTGATCTAATCCATTCCATTGTATTGCTGGCTGGACTTTTAAGGTCGGATGTCCAGCTGGATGAGGAACCTCCCCCCCAGTCTCACGTCTTTAGCAGCTTCTAACAGGTTTTCTTCCTGGACTGCCCTGTATTTAGCTCCATCCCTCTGCCCATCCACTCAGATCACCTTTTCCACTTTTGCTGAACAAAAGATGCCCACAGCACAATACTGCCACCACCATGTTTCACTATGGAGATGGTGTGTTTTTTCACAAACAGGTGAGCTCTTTACTTATAGGGTGACTTTTGAAGGAAAATGGTCTAACTTCTGTTTATTTAGGAGCATCAGAGAAAAGGGGGCTGCATACATCTGCACACCCCTTTTTTTCTGATTATTTAAAAAAAAGATGTATCCATGTCCTTCTATTTCAACTTTATAAACAACTTTGTCCTGGTCTACATATGAAAAGTCCGACTAAAATACATTGAAGTCTGAAACTGTTAAATGATAAAATGTGAAAAGCTTAAAGAACTATAAATCCTTTTGCAAGACACTTTTAATAGGCATGTCATGCTCTTAGGCTCGTAGGATTCTCTACATTTTATTTTTTTTTATTTAATCTCAGATTTGCCTGCAGCCGATCCTTCACACAGGCTCCCTTCATGCAGTCTGCTCTGCCCTTCAATTAGCCTCGGCCGAGCCGAGCCAGCCTGGCTCAGACTCCCAGGGCGGATTGTAGGGCAGGTCTGACTTGTTATCCACACAGAGTGACGGGCATATCATCCTCGAAACAGCATGAAACACTGGTGAGCATGTGTTCCACAAAGCATGGAAAGCAGAGAAGAGAAACAGAGCAGCACAAAGTTAAAGAGAGATGAGTGATGCAGATCATCAAAAGCCCCGGGGATAGAGAGATCAAAAAAGAGAAAAACAAAAAAGGATGAAACATCTTACTTAAAGATGAACACAAGAAGATGTAGGTGGGTGGGAAATAATATTTTCCACTCAGTGATTTTTGAATCCAATTATAGTACAGTAACAGCTGAAAATGTGTTGAAACAAAAATGTACAAGCCCACGTCTGCTGAATAATCAGCCTGACTGAGCATCATTTTATCCTTTCAAGTGCACACATTAACATATGGATGGGTAACAAATGTACAAAACATTGTACATGTACATGCAGGAACACATGTGCATGTGTCCTCTAGTAAGCATGTAATAATTCTATG
Source organism: Crenichthys baileyi (assembly GCA_036173005.1). Taxonomy (NCBI): domain Eukaryota; kingdom Metazoa; phylum Chordata; class Actinopteri; order Cyprinodontiformes; family Goodeidae; genus Crenichthys; species Crenichthys baileyi. The sequence goes on from JAHHUM010003047.1 coordinate 77,603, forward strand.
GCTACAGTGATAAAAGAAGTGGTAGACAATTTGAAAAAACTCAGGGATCAAATTAAGCATAGAGAAAACAACCTAAAAGCAAACTAACATTTCTAGCTCCTTTACAGTAACTGATCAGAGTTCTGAGATGACAGGAATCAGAGTGAAAACTCAGAAATTGAGGTAAAAGCTGCACTGCTTTGAGGGGGATATTGTGAGGTCGTTATTGAGAATAGTTTCTGATGCCAAGACAAGTTGACAAGTTTCTGCTTCAGTGGCCATCTATCTTTTGTCTGAGACCGATAAATGCAGCTTTGCAACAGATTCCTCTCAGTCTACCTACCTGACAGTCGACAAATCTGAAGAAGCTTAGGACACTGAGTGCACTGCACATCTTAAGTAGTATTAGTTTTACAGAAGCCAATTCTATTTCATTTGCTGGCTTGATATTCAGAACCATACAGAATCTTTGGGACGGTATCTGAGTCAGCAATTTAAAACTACAGAAGATTTTTCATTTTTAATGGATAGGCTGCATTATGAAGCACTGTATGCTGCTGTTTGGTTCCCTCCTGGCCAGGCTTGCCATGATACCTAACTGTAAGACTGCTGCCACGTCCACACATACCCAATGACTGGTGGTGCCATCATGCTGCGTCTGTCTTGAAATGATTTACAGTTCTATTCAGAATTAGAATGACACATTTGACAAGATCTATGGACTTTTCTTTACATTTTTCCAAATCTTTACCTTACAGCCAGCTCCACAACAATTTCACATGTTAGAAATGTCATCTATATTCAAGTCTGTGACCATATACCATCAACAGAAGCTAACCTTATTTCCTTTCCATTTTTCCTAGGGTTAGCTGGCTTGATTGGGGGCAGTCACACCTGATGTCTGAACATCTTGGTGATTATGATGAGCTTGAGCCCTGCTTGTTTCCACAACATTATAACTAAACCAGAACCTTTATCAAGGGGTCAAAAGTGTGTGGTATATTTGCAATGTGTGTGTTTCAGCCTTTCCTCTGGGGTGGGGCTTTCTTGTTGGATATCATTTCCAAAATCTTTCAATAAAAATGATTTTTTGAGTGAAAAAAGTTACTAGCTACATAGAAATAATGCCTTAATAAATTGTAAAGCAATCTATATTCACAATAACAAATTCATAAGGCCACTCAGGACGGCAATATAATACAAGTGTTGTCATGACTGTGGCCCACATGACTCCGCTAAACCTAACTAAAACCCTCTCACCAGACACATTGGGTCTCTAAAGTATCAGCTGTAACTTCATGACTTACTGTTGAAGGGTCCTGTCAAGTACAGATACATGTCATCCCCACAGCTGCACAAAAGATCTGTTTTGTAAGTGGACAACTGTGAAAGTCTTGGTGCACAAAGGGTAAAACATTGGATGACTACTGACTGAAGAGGTTGGTGTACAACAATACTTTTGTTTTTTTATTCTGCTGCCACAGACGATGGAAAGACCTTTTCTCCAACCACAGTCTACTTAAACAGCATCTGCACATGATTTATAAACCACTTGGTTTTGCATCTTTCCTTTTAATCAGAGACTTTAAAAAGAGCAATGGTCTAAAGGGACTTGTTAACATAAAAAATTATCCCCATGAAATCATAAGACTGGCAGATGAAACTAAAAAACTGACAGGGCTGTGGACAAACAGGCGGTCAGTGGAGATCCCAAAGAGGCCTGAATTATCTCAGAGGTCATTTGAGGGAAATGTGGACCACACTTGATGTGTGTGTGTGTGTGTGGTGTGGTGTGTGTGTGTGTGTGTGTGTGTATGGAGAGAGTGGGGGGGTCTTACCAGTGGCCTGTGGGAGGTATGAAGTATATGCAACAGTGCACCCTGGAGTCTGGGATCCTTTTCTTTCTGTTGATGTTGATTTCCTCCTGCAAGTAGGCTTCATACTGGTCATTGATGAACTTCATAATGGGCTGCCAGCTGAAATACGAGTTTAAAAATGAAATGATTAGCTGACAAAAATTAACATCTAGCTTTAGAACACTCTTCATACCTTGCTTTGCAAAGCTGTTTAAACATCTTGGACATTTCCGCTTTTTTTTAGGTTACAATCACAAATTTGATTTTTGGGAAAGGCCATCACAAGGTAGTGTAAAACTGTTAAGTGGAAGGAAAAGAATACATGATTTAGAACATTTTTCTTTTACAAATAAAATTCTGAAATACATTTGTATTCAGTGTTTTACACATCTAAATAAAATCCAGTGCAGCCAATAGCTTCTGGAATCACCAAACTAGTAAATATAGTCTACCTCTGCGTAATTTTATCTCAGGTATCTAGATGTTTTGTAAAGACCTCAGAGGTTTGTTAGAGAACATCAGTGATCAAACATCATCATGAAGACCAAGGAACACAGCAGATAGGTCAGGGAGTCGTGGAGAATTTGTGAGAATTTTTCAAAGAACTGTTCAGTACTACATCCCAAAAATGGCACAACAGCAAACCTACCAAGACATTACTGTTCACCTAAACTGACTTGTAACTCTGGAGGACCAGTAGAAAACCACAGCTCATGTGGGAGAATCTGTTAAAACAACTATGAGGTGTCCACTCCACAAATTTGGCCTTGAACAGGAAAATGGTGGGAAGAAAGCCGTTTTGAAAGAAAGTTATAAGAGGTCCCTTTGAAAGTTTGACACAAGTCGTGTATCAGAAATAGCAAATGTGGAAAAAGGTGCTCGGTTCAGATAAGACAAAAATTTTACTTGTTGGCCTACGTGCAAAGCACTTGGTATGGGGAAAACTAAAACTGCATATCAAACCGGACACAGCACCCCAACTGTGCAACATAGTGATGGATGCATTATGCTGCTGGATCCTTTTATTCAGCAAAAACAGGGAAGCTGGTCAGAGGTAATGGAGATCCATCAATAAAACCAAGACAAACCAGGATGGGCAAACTGGGCCAGAACCTCACATTACAGAAGAACAACACCTCAATGGAATGGTTGAGATTCAAGCATCTTCATTTGGTAGGATGGCACTATTTAGTGTTGTTCTATCACATAAAATCTCTAATTGTTCTGAGGTTAGAAGTTGTAGCCTGGCAAAATGTGAAAAGGTTCAAGAGGTGTGAATACAAGTCACTTTACAATTATGTTCACAAAGAAAGGTCACATCACAGGAAACACTGCCATCTATTGGCCCGAGTAGAGATTAAGAAATGTTGTCGACAATTAATGTATGCATTGACCATTAATGCACACAAAAGGTCACACTTTATCCTCAAAAAATCTCTGATATTTATTTTAATTTCACTCTGAAACCTGATGGAACATCTTGTATCCAACATGCAGTAAAGAGTAACCATACATGGTCAATGAGGGAACTGACTTCACTCACCAGTTTTCATTGTTGATTTGATCTCCAAAACCAGGAGTGTCAATGACTGTCAGCTTCATCCTCACTCCTTTCTCCTCAATATCTAAACAAAAACAAAATCATTTTCTGTTAAGGAGCAATTACTTTGGTTAAAACACAATAGCTGAGAACACAGTCTGCATAATTAATAGCACCATATGTGCAGTGTAAATGCTGTGGGCTATTAAACTTGAATATAGGCCAACCGTGACTGATGGATTTAATCTCAATCGTCTTGGGGATCCTCTCCTCCGGGTTGGACTGCACTGATTTATTACGGCTCACCTTGGATTTGAACAGTGTGTTCATCAAGGTGGACTTCCCCAGGCCACTTTGCCCTGAAAAAACATCACCACAAAATACACAAAGAAGTCAGATTACCAAGTGTTTTTTTTTTCCTCTTTCTCAAAGATTTAAATGTTATACATTTAATTTCAACTTTTTACTAACTTAACCGGAAGAAGGCTACACCATATGGACTTGACATTAGGCCTAATGTATGGGGTGAAGAGCATGTGTGTGTGTGTACATATTTAGGAGGACAAGCATAGCAGGAAACTGCTTGGCAGGATGAGCAACCTGTGGGGGTTTGGAGGACAGATGTATTCGACAGACCACACACACACAAGAAGTATCAGCCAGCAAGGGATGGTTCCCCTTGAGTAGTGTCTACAGTGATGTATGCATCTGTTGAACATGGCTGCCTGTGTGACACGTCGTAAACTCAACAGAAATTGCACAAGTTGAAGGAATGATGAAAGGAGGCACTTCAACATGGTTCAGTCTTTCTTAAATTATTGCTTTTATCATGTATCATATTATATTATATATTACTTAATATATTTTCTTTTTTTTTCTTTAGTTAGATATTTGGGCCTTAATGAACTTTATGAGGGTAAAATAACAAAAATTGTTAAGAAGTACAAATTCATATTTCAACATCAATGACACCAATTTGCATGAAGTCAATTTCAAACTAAGGTTTGCACTTGTGAAGTAAATGTAATATTGTTTTCATAGGAACAGATCAAGCAAAGATGAGGAGCCACAGAGATCCAAAATATTCCCAAACAATGTTTGTGACTTTACAGTGTTATTAGGGATGTCAGGATCCCATCTCAGGTTTTGGATCGGTGTCCTAATTAAAGTATTTTAAATTATCAGTATCAGAGCTCCTAGATTAATTCTACTCCTGATATTTTCAATCTGTTGTCAACTAATGAATCTTGGTTTGAATCTGGGTTTTTCATAACAATCTAACTTAACTGGGTTTCTTGCCAACAAGTCATATCTAAACAGAGAAACATGCCAACGTTAACCTAGCACTTCAGCACTCTTTAACAAGGAACATTAGTTTACTAAGGACTGGAGCTGACTAGATGGGCGTTCGTAAACAACTGGCAAACTAAGCATGTTAGGGGCACTGTCAGGACATTATAGTAGCTTTCTTTAACCAAGCTAATCCCGTGGAATGATGTGACATTCACCTAGAATCGATTCTTTTGAATGGTTCCTTCCAATGAACGATAGGACACGAGTCTTAGTTAGTGAGAGCCCTTCTTTGTTTTTTCCTACTTTGCTTGCTACTTTATCAATTTAATTTAAAAATATGATGAAATGTGAAAACCAAAAGGGGGGTAAATATGAGCATACAGAGCACATACTCATTGCTCACTGTCTTCATCATGTGTCATGGCGGCAGGGTGTGACACTGACGCATGCAGTGGGAGAGAGGAGGGCGGTCAAAGTGTGCTCGTTGCTCGAGGACAAAACAAGTGGCGCCACACAAAGTTTGCTCACTTTATTTGGTTAAGATGATGACTCCGCTTATGTTGTAAATTTCAAAAATCTCTTTTGAACAACTCTTTGAAGTGAACGGATCCTGAAGATTCAGTTCCCTTCAAAGAGCCATTAGTCTCATAATTAATCCTGTGTTGGATTATCACATCGGTCTGCAACCTGGCACTCTGGAGCATCTAAAGAACCATTATGCTCTTTAGACCATCCCCTGTGGCTCTTAATAAGTTTGGCCAAAAATGCTAGAAAAACTGAGCAATGTTTTAAAATGAAAACTAAAAAATGTTAGCAAATCTTTCTAGGCATTTTCATGCACTGTATGCATAATATTTCCACAAAGAGTGACACTAAGAGAATAAAAAAAATATATATGTTTTTATGAAAGATTTTTTAATGTCAATAGGCTCCAATCTATGTGTTTTTTATGTCAATTTCTAAACAAAATGAATGTCCCACTGAAGAAAATGTATAAAACCTAAAAACAAACAAAAAATGTAATTTAAAAATGTAACCATGTTGCTACTGTGGCTAATTTTAGTTAGCTGGATTGAAAAATGCAAAAATGGCTCTTAGGGACACCAGGCGTCAGCAACCTTTACAGCCCCTGAGGCTGTCCTGGAGACCCTCCAGTTGCAACAAAGTATTTGTTGTAATCCGGAAACAGTGCTATGCAGCGTCATGGGTGAGTGGGCTGTAACCACAACACTATACCATGTAAAACTGTTATTTTTCTTCACTTTAAAGATAACCTTTTTTAAAAAAAACTGTTTTTCTTGTAATGCACATACAGGGGTTGGACAATGAAACTGAAACACCTGGTTTTAGACCACAATAATTTATTAGGATGGTGTAGGGCCTCCTTTTGCGGCCAATACAGCGTCAATTTGTCTTGGGAATGACATATACAAGTCCTGCACAGTGGTCAGAGGGATTTTAAGCCATTCTTCTTGCAGGATAGTGGCCAGGTCCCTACGTGATACTGGTGGAGGAAAACGTTTCCTGACTCAGCTCCTCCAAAACACCCCAAAGTGGCTCAATAATATTTACATCTGGTGACCTGTAAGGCCATGGAGATGTTCAACTTCACTTTCATGTTCATCAAAACCAATCTATCTCACCAGTCTTGCTGTGTGTATTGGTGCATTGTCATCCTGATACTCACCAGTGCAACGGCAGACACGGCACCGCCTTCAGGATACCAATGTTTGAACACTGATGCACATGGTCCTCAAGAATGGTTCGGTAGTCCTTGGCAGTGACGCGCCCATCTAGCACAAGTATTTGGGCCAAGGGAATGCCATGATATGGCAGCCCAAACCATCACTGATCCACCCCCCATGCTTCACTCTGGGCATGCAACAGTCTGGGTGGTACGCTTCTTTGGGGCTCTCACCACGGTAACTCTCCCGGATGTGGGGAAAACAGTAAAGGTGGACTCAGAGAACATTACATGTTTTCACATTGTCCACAGCCCAAGATTTGCGCTCTTTGCACCTTGAAACCGACTTTTGGCATTGGCATGAGTGACCAAAGTTTGGCTATAGCAGTCGCCGGCCGTGTATATTGACCCTGTGGAGCTCCCGACGGACAGTTTCGGTGGAAACAGGAGAGTTGGACAGGTGCACATTTAAACCTGCCGTGATTTGGGCAGCCGTGGTTTTATGTTTATTGGATACAATTCCGGGTTAGCACCCGAACATCCCTTTCAGACAGCTTCCTCTTGCGTCCACAGTTAATCCTGTTGGATGGTTCGTCCTTTCCTTGGTGGTATGATGACATTACCCTGGATACCGTGGCTCTTGATACATCACAAAGACTTGCTGTCTTGGTCACAGATGCGTCAGCAAGACGTGCACCAACAATTTGTCCTCTTTTGAACTCTGGTATGTCACCCATAATGTTGTGAGCATTTCAATATTTTGAGCAAAGCTGTGCTCTTACCCTGCTAATTGAACCTTCACACTCTGCCTCTTACTGGTGCAATGTGCATCAATGAAGACTGGCTACCAGGCTGGTCCAATTTAGCCATGAAACCTCCCACACTAAAATGACAGGTGTTTCAGTTTCATTGTCTAACCCCTGTAGATAAATGCATTTGGCTTTACATAGAGACAAAACACAAAATTGCATTTAGAAAAACAAGATGAGAAAAGATTTTGACCATAAGAATCAATCTCCATGTTTACATTTTTAGAAGTAGGTAAAGCTGAATTTGTATTTTGGGCAACTGTGTCTAATGTAAAATAATACAGTCCAGGTTTAAACATTCAGATGACTTTAAGATTCCTAAAAAATAACCTCAATTGTGACACAACATACCTAAACATTCCCTGACAATGTGTCCAGCCATATATTCCTAAAACATTTACAATGTGTAACAGGAAACTCATTAGAAGTGCAAGTTAAAGAAAATCTTTTTGGAGTGCCCTTGCTGCTCCCTGACAGATTTGTGCCCTGGGTGGTGAGCCATATTGCCTATATTGAAAACTGCCACTGTATTTAGCTCTGTAACATAATGATTCAGGTTTAGGTTATCAAGTGCTAAATCATACATCAGGAATTTACTTCAGCTTTGTTTGACAACTTCTACACAAACTCAGCACCTCATTTCCCTTTTTCCTGCCCTTTGTCATCAGGCCCTGTGGGAGTCAACTGTCACGTGGAGCTTTGCCAAGCTAGTTGGTCTTCTGTTCCACCCAGGGAGACACTTGCTCTTTTACACCAACTTCACATTCAGGCCACTCAGTGAATTCATCCTGCAGCAAATGCTCACATTTTTGTTGCCTCTGTCACAGACACACTCACACTTGAACATTTTAGCTGAGGTCAGCCAGCTGAAGGGAGGCATGAAAAGGCTTTGTCTGAATGCCACGGGACTACGGGGGAACGACCAAGACCACAGCTGTTCTAACCTTTAACAACCCGACTCTGATAGGTTCTGAAAAACTTTTGTCTCCGTCATCTATTATCTGTCTATTTTTTTATGACTCTTCATGCTTTAACACTGGGAACTGAAAATTAATTCTTTACACGGTGTAGTTTACATGATACCAAGCATGACTTAAAGCATCTACACATAATGACACAAAAGAATGGAGTTATTGTTCCCAAAATATTTAAACCAAATGGCAAGTCATTACCAGCCTGACTGTTAGAAACTGGACTCCAGTGATGAATATAGGTGAGTATTTGCTAACATATGGTCCAAGGAATCTGATACTGTTACTGTTGTTTGTACATTTCCTCACTTTATAGGTATTTAATGTGAAATCACAAGTTATAGTCTGTTCTTTTTCCACCATCAACTGCTGCCTGTAGCATTCTCAGCAGTTACACAATATTTTATTTTATCACATGAGTTTCAATTTTCCTTGAGGTGTCGGAGTGCTGCAAGTGCATACATGTCAGCTGTTTGCAGGGTTGTGCAGTTTGCCTCCAACAAACAAGGAAAAATTAATGTGCAAAAAGTGTTATTTAACTTAATTTATGTAACATTACCAACACACACACCAATTCCTTGTGTGTGATCAGTTTTTTTTAATGTATGCATAATTTTTGAACAGAAGTACTACAAAGGCCGTCCAGCGAGTTCTTCATTATTCTTATCTCCATTTCTCAGCATCAATGTTTCTCCCTTGAAAAACAAAGTTGATGCTGTAGATCCTTATTTGTCATTGAAGGAGATTCCTTTTGGAAGCTTAGCTGATGTTTCAGTGGTCAGGATTAATTGACAGTAAGCCAACACTGAACCTTATGCATGTATAGCAGCCTGGTTGAGTGTTGAATAACATTCCAGCATTGTGTTCCCATGCATATAATCGCGTACCATTTACAATCAACAGACAGCAGGGGCTGTGCCGTTTTTTTGAAATCAAAAACTTCCATGGCATAGGGGTCACAAGTCTGAGACACCATAAATCACACATACTGTATTTGCCATGAACAACTGCTATGATGATGCAGCAATGACCCGATCATAAGGTTACTTAATCTCGTACTAAGCCAAACAGATGCCCCTGTCTGTACTGATGAAGATGAATTCACCTCAGCATGCTGAATGCTCAGAGCAGCTGCAACGGGAGAGTAGCCCCACCGACTTTGATTCATTTCAACACAATATAACTTCTACAAATATCTTCACCCAAAGCCAAATTGTGCCTGAAGCAGTGTGACCAGGACCCCACCTATCACTTGGCTCACACTGCTTTTACTGGCTCCAGGATGGTGTTCAGAGCGGTCTCAAAGGTGAGGTTTGCCTTATAATTGTGTCAGCGATAATCAAGATTTTTGAATTGGTCTCACACTGACCCCTGCCCTGAGGAGAGTATTCAAATCTGGGAGTAGACACCAGAGCAGAAATGGATCACACTAGGGGGACCATATATCTCACCGGGAAGTCCTTGGGTTACCCCCTCAAATAGGCTACGGTGATGGCCGGGAGAGGGAGGGAGGGATGGATGGATTCAAAAACCTCCAAAATGATTGAAAACTGTAACTGTATAACGTCTGTATGTTTACCAACTTAATATTATACAGGATGTACATAGTTGCAATGTGGGGACACCTTCATATTGCCTATTTTCTAAATACAGCCGACGTTACTGGACTAGATACAGCGCCTTGCAAAAGTATTCATACTTTCACATTTTGTTGCATTATAACCAGAAACTTTGGTTAATTTTTTTGAGCTGTACCAACACAACGCAGTGCATAATGGTGTAGTGGAGGGGAAATTATACTTGGTTGTCAAAACTTTATAAATAAAAAACCGAAAAACAATAGTATTCACTCACTATACAGTACCCTTTACTCTGACACCCTGGAATACAATCCAGTACAACAAATTGCCTTTAAAAGACACCAAATTAGTCATATATTTTAATTTCAGTAAAAAATACAGTTGCTGTGTGAAGGCCTTCAAGCTTTGTGAAGGATGTAAGTGAACAAACAGCAGCATAAAGACCATTAGGTACACGTACTTTTGCAAGGCACTGTATAGGAAAGGACAGTATAAAAATGCAAATGTCAGATGATCTTATCATCTTATCTTATCGTACGTCAGATGATGCTGAAGTAATATTTTAACCATGACACTTTTGTTGCCTCCTACGACAGACAACCTGTAAGTAACCAAAACCTATCGACTTGGACTGACAAAAACTAATAGAAACCAAAATGTTCAACTTCAGTTGTCTTTGCCTACTTTTATATGCAGAGGTCTGTTTATGAAACTTAACACACAGACTAGTTGGAGCGGTCCGATTCATATTGTTTTACTGCTGTCAGCTGGTACAACCAGTATGAGAGCTGCCACCGATGCGAGCGCTTCAACTTGTCAGACTAATAGCCGTCATTATGCCGCTCTCAGTTTGACAGCCTCTTTTTATCCGCTCGAGCTGCTTTGTTTGATTGTTAAACCATGAAAACACAGACAAAAAGAAATCATGTGGATGAAGGTGCCATGCTGGCTGACTCAATAAGGAAAAAAATTAAAGACACAAACACAGATGCTTGTTCAAAGTCAGTAAGAAGAAAAATGATTACATAAATGCTGACTGTTCGGTGTCTCCATTCTGAACTACTCATGCTTACTATTGCTGCATAAATTGCAGATTTGAAATTTTATATTCAATTTGGTTCTAAATCAGTTTAAACACCATGCATTGGGGAGTAATAAAAGCTTCAAGCTCTTAGATAGATCTGTTTAGATTTTAGATCAGTTTCCTGTAATGCAGACAAAATCAAATTTAGAGTCTAGTTCCTGCTCAGGCTTGAAAGAAATCAAAACAATCAGTGCTTTTTTTGTCTTCCTGTGATTAGCATAAATTATTTATATCAGGGGCAGAGTTGATGTCAGACTGAATGAAAGAAAAACTGCTATACCACCATTATGGTATTTCAAAGTGAATATAGCATTTTTATGAAGTTGACATTTCAAATCATTTTTAGCATCTTGTATTAGTGACTAGCTCTGTTAGCGCTGTTAAGATCACCAAAACAGGAGTCTCCATGCGTATTGGCATACACCAGCTTTCGATCTCAAGGTATACCACAGCTTTAAAAAAGTAACAGTTTTAAAACCAAAAAAGGTTTCATCATACTGATTACTCATTATGGTTTATGTTTGGAGTAGAACAGCACAGCAGCACAGCGCTCACCCTCGATCACTCTCATTTCTCTCGTTTACACCGAAGTCAGTCAGCTGTTTGGAAAGTCATGGAAACTAAAGGAGCATTAGTGTTAATAAGATCATTTTTTCTGGACATGGAAAGATGTGATAAGCAGCAGAGTGCAAGCTAGGTAACTAAACTAATAGCTTGACTAATTAACTATTAGTCAAGCTAATATTAAATATTAGCTTATTGGACTGCTATTGCTAACAGAACAGCAGTTTGCACCTTTACGTTAAAACTTCTAATAAATTCAGTGGGCGTTTAGTCCACATTTAGCTTTAGTCTTGCACCACTTTTTACATCTGTTAGGAAAAATCATTTAAAACAATGTGCCATTTTAGAGTTACTGTCAACACACACACTCTTGTTCTCTCTTGTGTGTGTCATAAAATCATAATACCAATAAATACATGCCAGACATTTTTTTAACTGTAATCAGTATATGATTTTGGAAGCAGCAATTTAATAACTGCAGGCTATTTTAAATAAAAGCCAACATAGTGTAAGTTTTACACATTTTATCTGACAATTTTATGTTAAAACCATGATTGTGTGAAACTGGGGTATTGATACTAAAGGTTATTTGACTGTGATAATCTCTTAATGGTCCGTGCAAAGGAAGGTTGCAGATAGATATCTTAACTCAGAGATTTCCAAAAGGCCACCAACATTCCCAAATCCTGTTCTTTCCACAGCAAACACAAATTGAAAGGCTAAAAAAACAGAGCAGCTTGGATGTATTCCGTTCAGACGTCCTGCTATCTGCTGAAAGTCTTGCTCTCTCTTGCTGACTGACTCACAGCCTAAATGAACTGCTGACATGTCTTTACATGTTGTTAAAAATATTGTTTACTTGTAAATAGCTTCTATGTGCTTTGACTTCAGTGTTATCCTCTCCACTGACACTGCAAATAGCTAACTTTGTGCCTCAGTAAAAGCATATAAACCGAAGAGTGTGGTGGTACTGCAATCTGGCAGTGATTAGGTATGGTGTGTTCGTTGATCCAACATTTTTAAGATTCTGATCGTCTGGGCACTGATCAGGACTGTCTGAGCTAAAAATAATGAGATTCTTGTCACCATGCAATTTCTTTGTGGATCTCTTCTCTCCAATTATTTGTGGGATTGCAAACACAGGTTCCTATTAAATTACTACATGTCCACAACTTACCTACAACCATGAGGTTCAGCTCAAAGCCTTTCTTCATGGCCTTCCTCCTCATCTGCTCCAGAATGGCATCAATGCCCACGTAGCTGAAGTCTCCTCCATGACTCTTCTCCCCCTTTCCTTGGGGGTTGGGATGGTGGGGCTTGGCGGACTCTGACATGTTGCTGTGGCTCAGACTGACCTCTGACCCTGAGAAAAGGCAAAAAGAAACAGAATGTATTCACTGGCCATAATATTTGATTAATTAACTTAAAATAAGTTGAAGTAAAACCCAAAGTGAACCGTTCAGCATGTGAATATAAGGGAAAGTGAAGTGAACAGCAGAAGGGTAAAGGCATTAGAAGATATTTTTCTAGGCAGCTCATTTCCTGTGTGAAACAGGGTAGCAGACTTTAAATCACATTTCACTGCACCTATCAGTTATTCAAATGGCAATAGCAAAACTCTTCAATTAAAACTTTAAACCAAATCAAAAACATGACAGCATCTGGTTTACATAGCTGCAATGCAAAACACTAAAACATACATATTTTTAAAACAATAGATGCAGAAATTTGAACTCAAGTAAAAAAATGAGGCCACACTTTGCATGATTCTAAAATGCCAAGACGAACCAGACAAATGCGGCTTGGACATGAAGCAGCCACTACAAATTGGAACCTACCTCAGTTTAAGGGAGGACTGCTTGTTAGAAAGTGAGGACAATCTGCCAAGGCAACTCTGCAACAAGCAAACTAAAACACGGCTTGGCTCTGCCAAAATGTGCTAGTGCGTGCTTGCAGAAGTCGATTCACTCCTCTCGCTGGAGGAGGAGACAACAGTTTCCTGTGTTCTAACAGAAACTTTTGTTAGTGTCTGTCTGAGTTTTGAAGTCACAGGCATGACAAACCACAGACACATACCTAAAGCTGGATGAGGGAATAAATTCAAATTATTTTCATTCTACTGGTGGGTAGATTCACTTCTATTGGTTCACAAAATCACATAAGGGAAAGTTTAGTTTAAATAGCATACAAGCTTTACTTTTAGATCTTTAAAAATCTGAAGTGTGGGATACAGTATATTTGTAATGGCCCATCCTTTGCAAAACAGCTCCGCTCAAGTCAGATTGGAGGTGAAGCACCTCCTCACAGCAAAAATCATCTCTCACCACAGATTTTGAACTGCATAGGTCTCTACGTTGACTGAGTTATTCTAACACATGATGATGCTTTGGTCTGAACCATTCCACTGTATCTCTGGTTGTATGTTTGGGGTTTTTTGCTCTGCTAGAAGATCAACTCCCAATCCAGTCTCAAGTCTAATGGACAGGTTCTGTTCTTTGCATGGTATTTAGTTCCATCCATTTCCCCATCAACTCTGGCCGGTGTCCTTTCTGAAGAAAAGCATCCCCACAGCCTAATGCTGCCACAACTACACATCATACTGGGGATGGTGTGTTTAGAGTGATGTGCAGGGTTAGTTCCCCTCCACATACAGTATATGACTTTGCATACTGGCAAAACGTTTTAGGTCTGATCTGACCCAAATACCTGCTTCCAAAGGTTTGCTGTGTTCTCCACATGGCTTACTGCACACTTGAAATTTTCTCTCAATGATGTTTTTCTTCTTGTCCCTATTCCACTAAGGCAAGATTTGCAGTGAACAGCTAACAGCTTAGTGATCAACAGATTCTTCCACCTGAACTATGGCTGTCTACAGCATCTCCAGAGTTATCATAGGGATCTTGGCTGCTTCTCTTATCAATGCTTTCCTTGACCAGCCTGTCAGTTTAGGTGACGTTGTCTGGGTTGGGCTGCAGCTGGTAGAAAACATTTTGCAAGGCACTGCACATGTAATTTTACTAAGGAACATTCTTAACGATCACTGCCCTTATAGTGAGGTGAGCATTTTTAAGGCTTCTCTTACTGAAAACAGAGGGTTAATAATATATTTCTAAAGACTATGTTCAACTGTCTCCTGATTAAAGAGGATAAATCTGCATGCGTCCTGTGATCATAGACTCTTCTACCTCAGTCATCTACATGGATTTCACAATAATCCCTCTGAAACCTTTCTTCGTCTCTTCAAAGACTCACAGAATAATGAAAGTTCAGATTATAAGGAAGAGTGCCACACCTTCAGAAGTCCCTCTAAATTTCAGTGTTTTGACAGTGTAATGTTTAGCTGATGGCATGAACTTTGATATCACATACAACTCACCTACAACTTAAGAGCCGCGTTACTAATCACAGTAGAAGTTTTCTTTCCACTTTCTCAAGATGCTGTATTCCTTTGCAGGCCATCAATTTGATTAAAATAAGTAAACGTGTAATGTGTGGTAAACCTTGCCTTAGCACTGCATTACAGAGAGCACAGGTTGATTTAGAGCAGCAGTGCTGACCTCAAGAAACCCAACATGTTTTGTATTTTGTACAATATTAATAAGGTATTTGGATCAGTTTATCTTTAGCTTTTGTTTGCCAATCTTTCCATGCAGTGTCACAAGGTATCGTTTGGCTAACCCTGCAGTTACACAGCTTCGGACTGAACTCAAAAGGCATTGGACGGCTCTTGAGTGATGAATGATGCAGATAAGATCTAATGACATGCTACGGGTCTGTAGCCAGGCTTCTTTCTGGGTTCCAAGACCCCAGAAAACAGACAGTTTAAATAGAGGCAAATACACAGCAATGGCATGCTACATACTTTTCTGCCTCAAAATTCACTTCCCCTTCTCAGGCAGACACTATTACTTTCAGATGCATTAACTTTTCTAAGAGATGGCAAGCGTGTTGCAGTACCTTTAAAAACCTCTTTTATAATAAATGTTTGTGTGTAAGATGTTTCTTCATCAAATCTACATTATAAGATTATGACACCAATGAGGACAATGAAAACTATCCCATCCAATTAGACTTCTTAGAAAACCATAGTAAACGTACAGATCATGATTGGCTGTAGCATCAGTTAAATCCCATCTGTTCTCACATGAGCAGGATTCAACGGACGCATCAAAACGGAACAACATATCAGGCATGAGAAACCGAAACTCTGTAATTGGAAACCAACATGAGCAAAGATACAGATAGTAGCATCAGCCAATCAATGTAGTCCCTTCAATAATGAAATATAATCTCTAATGAATCATAGTTTTTAAATATCAAAACAACAGCTAAACGAGGCATTGGACAAATGGATGTTATACATTTAGATAGTTTAGAAAAACTCAGTCATTGCTTGATTATTAGGGGAGATATCCTAATAACGATAACCAGTAGGCCTGGGCTAGTTACCTGTGTTAACGTACAGTATGTCAAGATTATATAGTAGCATTTTTTGTGACATAGTAAAAGTCCTTTAGATGAGATGCCACTGTGACCCAGATTTTCCGACTTCCATTCGTTGGGGTCAACTGGCTGAAAGGCAGCCACTACAACTTTCCCTTGCTGACAAAGACAAATTTGGCTTTTTAGAAATATATCCAGTTTACTCATGTTGTGTAAGTAAGAAAAGGCCTTCATCACTCTATTGGGTTTACACAGTTTTAAAAAGGTGGGTTATTTCATCCAGGTTAGGTGTCAGTCGCAGCTCAGTTAAGTATTCTTGGTGTGTTGTTCACAAGCTACGACAGGATGCAGCAGGACATGGATATACAGACTAGGGTCCAGTCCGCTCTTGACTCACCAGGCCATCAGCATTCCAACCCGGACATTTTGGGATCAGGTATGGATCATGACTGAAAGAACCAGATCGCAAATAGAAGCAACTGAAATGTGCTTCCTCTGTAAGGTAGCAAGACTTAGCCTTAGATCTGGTGAAAAGCTCTGTTGAACATGGGTAGCTAAAGCCACTGCTCCTCAGCATTAAAAGGAGTCAGTTGAGATGGTTTGGGCATATGATTCAGATTCCTCCTGAGTGCCTGCTTTTGGATGTTTTCTGAGCACATCCCACTAGTAGAAGACCCCCTGGCAGAACCAGAACTTGCTGGAGGGGCTGCATATCGTTTCTGGGCTGTGAATGCTTTGGGATCCACCAGAATGAGGTGAAGACTGACACTGGGGAGACGAGTGTCTGGGTTTCCCTCCCAGATCTGTAACCCCATCTGTGACCACCTCTTAGATAAGTTGAAGATAATGGATAGAAGGAAAGCTACGAGTGACAAGCCATATAAACCAGCGGAGGGTCAGCTATGCAGCTGTAGATCCTGTTATACATTTTGTCTTAAAACTTATTTTAACTTAAAGTTGTCAAACTGTTTAAACCTTATACCAGCCCATGCTTACTGCAAACTGATGCTACATATAAACACAGATCATTGATATACATTCACAACATTAAGAAAATGATTTTATTTTTTCAACCCACAAAACACAAATGCAACATTGAGGGATTATCTGATTTAGAGCTTTGTTTGATGAATGAATGGGATGAGTTGAAGAATTTTCTTTGCGTGAACAGATAAATCCCATCAAAGAGATTACTCCAGGCTCTGGTCATTTATTTTTAAATGTGGGCAGTTATGAGATGGGTTTCATGTTTTAATTGCTCACATTTCTGAGGATGAAGTTTGCTCATGGGGCTGCACAGTCTTCCAAAACCGTTCATGATACATATTCGTGTTTAATAAAAATGAGTTCCTGCTGTGTGTTTTATCTTGGTTTCCTGTTTGTCACTGAGGACTTCACAGCAGAAAAACCACATACTTTACATCCGCAGTAAGATGGCTCATAGAAGTTAGTAGCTGAACACAGGAATCAGTTAATTTTTTGCTTTTAGAAGCACCCAGAAAAACAGGTGTACTGTGCTCTCAAGGAACATAACGATGCTTTAGTCATGTTTAGTAGTTCTTAAAATAAAATAGTTTCTTCATAGTTAAACTAACTTGTAGGGAGTAGTAAGGAATTGAAAGATATGGTAAAAACGCTGCCTTTAAAGGCATATCTTTGGTCGGTTGCGTAGGCGAAGACATCATCAACACACCATGCTGCATATTCTTACCAGATGTCACAGCAGGGACCATCTGGTCCATATGGATAGTAAGAATATGCACCAATAGAACTCTTGGATAACTACAGCCACCTAAGGTTTGACCTACTATGAGTAGAGTAGTGGCAAATATAGTAACATTCTCACAAGCCACCGATCAGATGTGCAGAGCTGAATTTTGACCAAATGAAGACCTACCCTAGTTTTAGAACCTAGACTTGAGCCGGTACACTTTGAACAGTTACTGGGAAAGGCTCATCATCTATTTGGTGAACTAGACTCCATCCTGCAAGAGGCCAAAGCATTTTTCTTGCAATAACTGTTTGAGTTTGTGCAATTATTTTCACTTTAATAAAATTAAAACATGATTCCCATGTTCCTAAAGAGCCAAGTGATCTGCAGCGAGTTTTATCTTTTTTCTGTGGGGCTGTCTACCAGTATCAACACATCCAGAGTTTTTAAAAGCTACATTTCAAAGCTGATATTCTGCTAAACCTCTCCTTTACAGTCCTTTTAATGGGTCTGCAATGCCCTACCCCCACCTCTATCTGTGTAAAACAGCAGTGACTCCCAACCTATGACTTGTGCACCCAGTGAGCCATTTTGTTATACGGGTGCCCCCTCAGTTAAACGTGTTAGCAAATATAGAACGTACAAGAAATGATTATTAAAAGAAAATAATTCTAACTTGAACATTTAATTCTTAGGCATTTTATTATTTTCAGTTCAAATTAAACATAAAACTTTTGCTGTGAAAGTGAATAGGTATTCTAATAAAATACAAAATCAACATATATAATAAACCTACTTTGTTACGACAAAAACTGGGGCTCTTTTGAAAAAGTCCCCAATAAACAGACATTTAAATTTAAAAAATCCTGAACAGAACACTTAAAAATAATCAGGCTCACTATATCAGTTTTACTTTGTTTTTGTCATTTATCTGAGCTTTGAGGAGACACCTGAGTTTGCTTGTCTTTGATAGATCTGGAGGTGGAAACAGCTGTAACTTTCCTCTCTCTCTCTCGGTAGCGCAGCGTCATGCAGGTAAACAGCAATGACACCCCTGCTCTAGTCTTCCCCACTTGTAGTTGTTTTATTGTCTTTTTTGCACTTTTGGTTGATAAAAGCTTGGTGCATTTTGCACCTGGATCTTAATAAACCATCAAACATCCAAGAATTATTACTACTAACTGATGATATTTACCCGTCATCTTAGAAATAAAATATTTAATGTTTCCACGCCACGTGCCCTCTGCAATGTGCTCACGTACCACTAGGGGGACGAGTACTCCTGGTTGTGAATCACTGCAATACTGGTCAGGAGTCTCCTAAATGTTTCCCATGAGAACACAAAACACAAAATGGATGTATGTATGTTTCCGCCCACAAAACAAATGCAGCAGCCATGGTGTGTAAAACCTAAAGGTAGGCCACCTCTCACTCTTTTCACTAACACTAAAACTCCAGTTTGTAAGCTATGAGCTCCATGTCTGTTAATCAGTTTACACAGTGGTCAGGCAACCAGAGCAGACAGCCTGACTAATTAACAAACTGATGTCCACTTGTTTTACTTCTGTATTTCACGAACCGCTTTTGCACATGAAATACACAAATAGGTTTCATAGCTTTCAAAGCAAAGCCGTTTTTAAAGCAGGAAAAAAACTTGTTCTGTAAGGTTTACCTTTGCACAATTAACAGGAACTGCAACGAAATATGCTGTGAGTTATATTATTAACTAATCACATTAAAACAGTCAACACGAGTGCTGTACTGTAAGACATCAGCAAGAACACCACAGGATTATGAGCTTGTAGCTCAAAGAACTGGTTAGAAACAATTATTAAAGCCACACGTATTTTAGGTGACACATCTGAACATTTCATTAGCTATCTTAACTACATTAAGGCACGTTGGAGCAGCATATTGGGGCTGACCTGTAGAAACTCTAATTGGGACAAAATACCTGTGGCTGACAAAAAAAAAAAAAAATAGGAGAGCTTTAAAGCTAAATGGTTTTGAAGCATATACATCATGCTGATTTTATTACATTTAAGTTCGGCTGGTGACTATTCCTAAATGGCTTTGAGGTACCAGAGGCCAAAAACAAAAATCTGTATTGGGATATCTGTATTAATAATATAAAAAGTTTTATATTATTTTAGCAGCAGTTGGAATATGTGTTACTTTTGTCTAAATAGAATCAATTTGATATCCTGGACAGGTCGCCTGCCCATCACAGGCAACACAGGACAGACAACCATGCATGCAAACACCTAAACGCAATTTAGAGTAACCAGTTAACCAGACAGGGAAATACTCATCATCTGTTTGGTAAACTAGACTCCAGCCTGCAAGAGGCCAAAGCACTGACTGTGGAGGAAGATGAAGTACCAGGAGAGAACCCACGCATAAAGGCGAGAACATTGCAATTCAATCATATTATACTTTTTATTTGAAATTTTTTGTTAAATGCCATGAAACTGTTGTGCTTTTATTTGAGGTTATCATACCATGAGAATCTCATACTGGCCCATGCCTGTTGTTGTGTTAGGGGCACACAATACAGCTTGCAAGAAGCGAAGTATAATGATGAACATCATTGCCAGACTGATCATATGTAATTGTTGCGTCTGGCAATCAGCAATCTGATTAATAATCTGTTATGGAGCAACCATACCCTTTAAAGACGCTAGGTTACTGCCACTGGACAATAATCCCAGGGAATCATTTTCAGTCACAATGACAAGTCACACACAAGATGAGCAATAACAACTTTAATTGAATTAGACAGATTTGATTACCCTAAATGGCATGACAGGTAGCATTATGGCAGAGCTTCTAACTGAGATCAATTATCCTAGCTTCTCTTTTACTTGTCAGCAGTGTTTTGCTCAGACGTTTGTTTACACGCTGCGAAGTTCTAAAACTAAACCAACCAAAAGTCTGAAGACCAGCCTTTCTTTCTTTCAACTTATTTTCCATTGCAACTTATCTGTCAGGCACATTCATGGAAATCCCACTTGGCCATTTTTACTCTATTTGAGTTTTTGTAAATGATAATGAGGTCTCTGTTGGTGACAGAGTAGAGATGGTACAAACTATCTATATTTAGGAGAATTTCTTACACCAAAATACCACTCATGTACTTTTAAAGTGACATTAATACTTAGATTCACATCATAGGCCGCATATGAGACAAATGACGGCCACAGATGGCCCAAGAAGAAAAAAGGCATTTTCACAAAGGTCTCAGTAATGCCACCCGGCACTGTCACTTGTGATGGCCTTTGAAGAATGTAACCCTTGGTCTAATGTGGAGCATAGCAGATGGTGTTGCATTGCTGAAAATGCAGCTCCCAGCACCAGGAGCTTCTGGTAGAGCAGACTTGTATCAAAACACCCCTAAAAAACAGCAAAAACTGTGAGGAGACAAAGAGAGGGGTCATCACATGAATGAATCACTGAGATAAAGAGCAGTGCCAGAGATAAGTGTTAAAATACCAGAAACATGCCGACTGAGCATAGCTGGGATCAATGTCTGTAAGCGGAGACAGAAAATAAAAAAAAGCAAAGTCCAACGCGGCAGGGAAGACACTGTTCTGCTGAGTGGCATTGTGAGAGCCCAGTGACCACATCTATAACCCAAAGCTTGAAGATTTCTGAGAAACATGGAAGAGAAACTAGGAGGGCCCCACCGCAGGACCAGCTAGCAGCTGCAGCAGGGGATGGCGTACAGGGAAAAGGACAAACAGAACCCATAGTGCAGTAAATCTGGAAGCCACTAATCACCAAGTGGTAAAGGGGCTGACTGGTTCAAATACTTTCATTCTGAATGTGACTAAGCAATTTATGAGGAAATAAAAAGCATTTCAACATTGAGCGTTGCCTTCAATTATATAAGACAAAAGTTCTTCAGGTCAGAATATTTAAACGTTAAGAAAATATTTTGCGATTGAGTAGCAAAGGTTTAATTACCACACTTAGGGATCTCACAGAAAACAAAACTAATAAAAACATATGTTCAGCCGTTTGATACATTTTCCTTTACTGGTCAGCAAGCAAGTTTAAGCGAGCGCTTTAGCAATGCACCTATCAGAGATTTTGTAAACCCATTACCCTAATTTCGAGTTTAACTGATCCTAATTTCTTTTGAAGAACCATAACAACAAAACAGACCAACGTGCATTTTTCTTTTGGAAAAAATAAAAGCGTAACTTTCCTAACAGTAAAATGTTTATAGTAAAATAAAACTTTGATTTCCTCAAAAACAGCCCAAAAGGTACAGAGCTCTCTGTTTGCATCACTGAAATTCTAAAATAAAATAGTAAAACTGGATTTCATGTGAGGTTTCTAAAATATTGCTAACATTTCCAAATGTAGCATGCTCCATTACAGAGGGCTGAACTCTTTAGAGGATGAAACAGTGTAACCTTGCTGCAGTATGTTAACCTTCTTGCTATCTGCTGTCGTCTAATTCCCTGTTATGGCAGCATGCATAAACACCTGACATTCCTCCATAAAAAATAAACTCTCTTTTAAAAAAGCATGGTGCATTCACCGATTAAAGGTCGGATTTCTTATTTCCAACTGACTAAATCATCAATCAGGGCCGGTCAAAGATAAAATCATCTGATTCTGGTTACCGATTGGTCTCCAGAAAACCTTGTGAGAAACAATATGTTATATTTCCACAACAGCTCATTTCTACACTTGCTTAGAAATAAAAATTGTCAGAATGTATCTTGATATTCAAAATGAGAGATAAACTCATTCAAATTCAAGTAACCATGACAGATTTTTCTACATGCCAGAACCTATTTTTTTTATTTCCAGTCATAATTCCAGAAGCAGAATCTGACAGATGACCTATAATTACTTAATCACACAGCAACGGCGCTGAAGAAAAAACAACCACAACAGTACCTCTCCCAACGCAGATTACCTGTCAGCCCTTAAAGAACATGACATGTCCGACTTCCTCCCAGCAATGACATACATGTAGAGCAAAAACTCTCTCCTATGGGCATCCACTGAGATAAACAGAGCAAGACATGTCTCCAGAAATGCATCACCGTTCACTAAATAACGCCGCATTTTCACCACAAATAAAAAAGATTCAAGAAATAACTACGCTGGAGCAGAACAACTGCCACGTTAAGGGCGTAAGATAAATATATCCACGTTACAGAGAGGAAGCCTCAGAGCTTTAGAAGATACAGTAATGCACAAAATAGCATTTGCAGAGTGTCTCGTTGTTCACAGTTAAACATGTTCACACCTCGCTTCTTAGCAGCTCTACAGCCTGCAGGCAAATTCTTTGGTCAGAAACAGCAAAAGCATGACGATCGTCCAACAAACAGCAACAAAACACTGAGCATTTACAGAGGTGGATGTACCATTCAAGATTTAAGGTTTGAAATATACATGTGTGCCAGCTATATAGCATATATTTTTTGTGGCACTAGTGGCCTTTATTTCACAGTATGTAGACAGGAAATGGGCAGAGGGATAAGGAGAACACAAGCACCAAATGTCCCAGGGTCGGGAATCGAACCCTGGACCGCTGCGTCGTGGTCTCATAGCCTTTGTATATGGTTTGCCTGCTCTACCTTTACATCAAGGGCCGTGTCTACAGAACAAAATTTTTTAAACATCTGTGTCTGGTGTTGAGCTCAAAGAGGAGGAAAAAAGGAATATGTGGGCTCTTATTTCGACTGACCCTGAACAATCATGAGGATGTTTTTAATCATTTGTGATTAACTTACTCTTTATCAGCATCGTATTCTGAATAGAAATGCTTTAAACAATTCCAAGGATTATTTTGAATGCAAAGCAATGCCTTAAAAGTAAAATCAATTCTACCTAATATGATGTAGTTGCAGCACTGATGCAGCAGAAGGTCTACTGGGTAAATCACATGTAAGTTCATCCTCAATGAACTTACATATTCATTGAGGATGAACTTACACTCAAAGCAGTCTTTATTTGGTAATTAGTAGAAGACGTTTTGCTATGTAAGGGTTTTATTAATAATTCCTCAACATTCAACATTCTAAAATAAAGCCCCATTCTCAGTCTTTTTGTGTTGTTACTTTGGTAAAAAACAAAAAAAATTTTCTCCCAGAGAGGCAATGGGTGAGTCGTTATTTGCTCGCCATTTCAGCTGAAGAATGCGGGGTTTGCCCCATTCAGAACTCTACATCGATCATGTGACTAATAAACATAACAGGGCTGTTTGGGAGACGAAATAAAACTTGTATGAAATAATGAATAAAGACACCTAATCTGCAGAATATGATAAAGTCCAGGCTGTGGACATCCAGGAGCTGGTCAGTGGCAGTTTATATTTTTTAAATGTTTCTTGAATGTTTCTTGAATATTATTTTTTCCTCATGTTGTTTGTACTGACATATCAATTGTTTGAACAGATGAACACAATACCTTCAGACATTAGAAAATTGTACCCAAAGACGAACCAGACTTGTGGATGTCCACAGCTCTCCTGCTGATATTTTAGATGATTTCTTTGGATTTTCCCATGATGTCACACAAGGAAGCAGTGTGTTTGAAAATACATCCACATGTCTGAAAAACCTGATTCCCATGTTTTTAGAAGCTTAAGAAATCATGACCTCCTTCTCTGAGCTGTAGATGTTTAAAGGAATCTTAGTGACCGGAAACCTTTGACACCAAATGTAATTAAAACAATTCTAATATTCTTTCCCCCATTATTCTGCTGTTCTGCTGATAAAAATAATCTTTATGATCCAACTGACACAAAACTGGACAATGTTATGCATGTTTTTATACATTTTAGTTAAATATCTAATTTCAGCTGCAGATAAAATTATTTATGAAAGTATCATAAAATGTAATTGCTTTTATTTAAAACAAAAAATCCAGTACTTGTTATTCAACTGTGATTCATCCTGCTAGAGTTAAGCAAAAAACACCTGCTAAAGTTATGGTTATTGGGCACAATATTAAACAGTTTGTTTTCTGCTCTTTAGGAAATTTAACTGGCCGGTTTTTAGTTGGGCTATCTGCTGCAGTATCCAGCCAAACTTAACAGAGATGCTATTCACAGCCTCCAACTATAGTTTTAAAAGAAAGTTACCTTAATAAGAGTGACAGAGGGGGTTCACTTCCCTTTACTTTTTAAACCATGACTGATGGTTTTCAAAAAAATTCAAAAAGACAAATTTAACCTTTTTAGATAAAGTGTATTTGGTTTCCTTCAGCTGTCTGAATAGGCAGTTCTCAGCAACGAGTGGGGGAGGGGTAGTGCTGGGCTATTCTATACCTCACACAGCCAGAGACAACTCCAGCCATACTTTACCTTGAAATCTGTCCATGCTTAGACATAATAAACTCAGACTGCTCAGAGAGACCTTCTCTGACCTTTTCCCACTGGTAAGAAAGCTTTGCCCTACATTTAAAAAAGAAAACTTCTTCTGAGCTAAGACTTCTGCGTGTAGCATCCAATAATGCAACTATTCAAGAAACAGAGGGCTAACCAGATAGGTGGACCATGTGACATACTGAACATGCGGTCGAAAGATCATACTTCGAAAATCAGACTACTCTGTGGCATTTGAACTGAAGTCAGAAGTCAACTTAGCAGACCTCAAACTCAAAATAAAATTAAACTGCATCAGAACAGCTTGGCTTTATCGATGCACTAGATCAAAACTAGCCTGGAGGTGAGGCTACAGAAGAAAGGCAGACTACAGGAACAGACAAATTACTTATAGAGTGACGAGACCTATCTTGATTGGTCAGCTCCTTATTTTGGGAGCTTGATCATCCATGCAAGCTGCAGAGCAGAGGGCACAATGGGTGGGAAAAGAAAGAAAGAAAAGGAGAGGGGAGAAAGAAAGTGAGGGGGGTGGAAGAATGGGAGTGCTGACCCCCCAAACTCTCCCCAATGACTGAACAATGAGAGAGCAAGGGAACAGATATTTCAGTGAGTAAGTATAAGGCTGTCAAACCAAATTACGGTCTTTCCACACACCTCCTCGCAAAACACGCTCAATCTTCACCTCTCTGCTTCAGATCTTCATTCCAAGCACAGCACAGCAAGGACACCTGGCAAACTGAGACAACAAGCAGCCTTAAAACACCCATTTCAAACCCCTCTCTGTTTCCCTCCTTCAGTCTTCAAGCCCATCACTTATTTTTCTCCATTAAAACCATTCCCAACTTCTACCGCAAGACAGAAAGAACACAGCAAACATAAAAGGTAACAACTCACCCAACCCTTTCCTCTCCTATTTCCTTCTCTCCCACTCTCTTCCCTTCTCAATCACAGCTCCAGCTTGCGAGGCCAAACTGCTTCTGCTGCTGCTCCCTGGCCACGCCCACAAATGGTCATGTGATTGACATCCCAAGGCATTCGCCGGCCACACCCCTCATTCAGAGAAAGTCAGTGGATAACTTAGGGGAAATAGAGAGCCATCTTAAACCATGTGGGAGCACTTAAATCCACTTGAGAAAGAAAAAATGTTTTTATGTCACAAATGAAAACGCAAGTGGGCTTCAATGTGTGTGTGTGTGTGTGAGTGTGTGTGACTGTGTTAGTATAAGATCCTCTTTCCCTCCTCCTGTGTGTGTCCATCTGATCCTTCCCTCCCACAGCTTTGTTTAACTGAGGAGGGTATTAAATTATATGAGTGTGTGGATAAACTGTAGAGATTTGATCATCTTGTTTTTTCTCGGCGCTCACTAACTCTGTCTCTGAGAGGCACAAATACTTATCGGCATCCCTCCAGCTCTGACTAACGCATTAAGCACATGACTAACTCAGAACTTTTCTATATTTAGAAATTTAAAGCACTGTCAATGGGATCATTTGTAAAAGAGGCTATACTTTAGCTTAGATTAGTGTAAAAGCTGGAGGCCCAATACATCAGCTTACCAAGATAACACGTCTTGTTAAACAATTAAAGCCCACCAAATAGATCAACTTTGAATGTTATAGTGTTTTAAGTTGAGAATGACTATTTTATAAGCAGATGTAGCAATTAACACATACAATCAATGCGATTAGCATCTAATAGCCACTAGCATTGCATTTTTTGATATCAAATAGATTTTAGATGTTTTATTAATACCAAACAATGGTTAATTGTTGGCTCTGCAGGGTTAAGGGCAACCAGTACCACAGGAAGCTGGCCTCCATCCACAGCTCCAGGGCATGACACCAAGTGATCTTTCCCGGCTTTACAAAAGTATGAAACGTAGCCCTTAGGTTTGCAAATGTATCCACCAAGAGACAGCTACATATAAAACCTGATAGTTGCAACATTCATTAAAGCATCTTC
The DNA here is from genome assembly GCA_036173005.1 of Crenichthys baileyi. Taxonomy (NCBI): domain Eukaryota; kingdom Metazoa; phylum Chordata; class Actinopteri; order Cyprinodontiformes; family Goodeidae; genus Crenichthys; species Crenichthys baileyi. The sequence goes on from JAHHUM010003047.1 coordinate 104,431, forward strand.
ATAGATAGATGGTTGCCCCATCTATCCAGCAACCCCCGCCCCCCCTCGTTACAAAAATACTGGTACATAATTGTGGAAGAAATGATAATGTGTAGTTTAAAATGTTTTTCAGACATAAAAATTTCAAAGTGATGTTTGAATTTGTGTTCAACCCCTTTTTATCACAATACAACTAAATAAAACCAGGTATGACAAATTGCCTTTGTAAGTCACCAGTCTAACAATATATACATTATCCCAAAATTTTGACATCCTTCTTGATTTTTATTTGTTAAAGAATCAAGAAAACAATAAATTGTATTCCATTCAGTTCACAATCTAATATTTTGTGTTGATCTATCATATTATCCTAAATAAATACAATGAGATTGTGGTTGTGGGTGGCGGAAGACAATGGATGGATGGATGGATTAACTTTACTTAAAAATGTAAAATATTAAGACTGACCAAACCTGAACTGGATACATAAACAGATCTCTTTAAAACAGTTTGAGATTTATTGTATTTGTGAAAACATATTAAAGGAAAATTAAGTACGTTCACACTGCAGGTCTTAATGCTCAATTCCGATTTTTTTGTGAAATTCGATTTTTTTGCATGGTCGTTCATATTTCCAAATATATTGTAGTGATCTCCTGTGTGAGCTGCATTCATACAACTTAAGTGTACCGCATGCGCAGTAGACGACGCAATGACATCACATGTAGCAAGCGTGCTTAGTGTTTGCAGAAGTAAATACGAATGGAAATGTTGGCCTGTATCTTGCGATTTTTAATTTTTTCAACCGGAGCCAGCACATTAACAGCACAATATTTTAAGAAGATCGAAAAGAAAGTGAGCCACGTCCGCCATGGTTGTTGTTTTTCTTCTCGCTTCCGCGTAGCAGGACCCAGAATAGTGACGTTTGACGAGTATCAATGACGTACAGGTGAATGTAGCCTGGCCGTACAGATCAGGTCACATTTTAAAAGATCAGATACGTATCGGATTTAGGACCACATATCCAAGTGGCCTGGGTCGCATTTGAAAAAATCGGATTTGTGTTGTTCAGACTGTCATGAAAAGTTTTGATACAGGTCGCATAAGGACAAAAAAAATCGGATTTGGGTCACCTCAAGCTGCAGTGTGAACGTAGCCTTAGACTTGGGGAAGCATTACTACAAAGATATATTGAAAGGTCATGTTTAGACTAGAAAATTATAAACTGATTAGATTCTTTAAAATGTAGCTATGTCAAAAAAAAGAGCATTTTTAGTTTTGTCAAAATATTCCAACATTTTGTCTTGTCTTGAACCCATATTTTGTCATCTCAACTTGAGAGCTTGAACAACACTAGCTAACTCATAAAGTTAGCTCCCCTCATTGAACCATAAATGTTACAATGAACTGAGAAAACGAAACCACAGATGTCCTCCGAGAGTTTTCAGATCAAACCGAAATGTTTTACTTCGTTGAATAAATCAGAAAAGAAATAGAGTGGCTGTGGATTTTTAGACTTTAGCCACTGAGTTTCAGCTTTGAACATGACCTTTAAACTGTGTACAGCTATATGCAAAAAACATCTTAGCCTCACAATTACAGGACACACATGGAACTTATTTTCCATGTAACTAGAATCTATTCCTTCAAGATCATCATAAACGCCTAACAACAGCTAGACTGAATGAAGCTGCACTGAATTTACTATTGGCAGCAAAACAGATGAAACTGTTTCCAAATCCCAAATGTTCCCTGGAAATCTGTATCAGTCCTGCATCCTGTGACCCAGCAATCCCCCAACAGCAAGACAGCAACATCAAAAGGAAAATAAATCAGTTCTGGGAAACAATTCAATGATTAAAGTGAAAGAAAGGTTTAGATTAACGATGAGTTTGAGTGACAGGAACAAGGCAGTGATTTATTTGTTCCTGTGTTGATATGGCTTGATATTTTTTTCCCATCAGCACGCTGGATGAAGGTCTGAGAGAGCTTTATAACATTCAGCAATAAGGCTTCCTTCCTGCCCCAGCTGGATTTCAGTCTTAGTCTTGGTTGTGGTTTTGTTGTGAAAGTCAGAGTAGAAAACTCTGTTTATCAGCTACTTTGGGCTATGAGCTGTTGGCACATTGAAACAACACGTGTTTATTGTCATGATACACGTGATATAGAATGAATTAAAAAAATTTTTACAGGGACTTCACTTAGAAAACTTGTTTAACTACATTTGAAATAACTGACATGGGATGAAGGTTGTGCTCTAGAGACATACAGGGGTTGGAAAATGAAACTGAAACACCTGGTTTTAGACCACAATAATTTATTAGTATGGTGTAGGGCCTCCTTTTGCGGCCAATACAGCATCAATTCGTCTTGGGAATGACATATACAAGTCCTGCACAGTGGTCAGAGGGATTTTAAGCCATTCTTCTTGCAGGATAGTGGCCAGGTCACTACGTGATACTGGTGGAGGAAAACGTTTCCTGACTCGCTCCTCCAAAACACCCCAAAGTGGCTCAATAATATTTACATCTGGTGACTGTGCAGGCCATGGGAGATGTTCAACTTCACTTTCATGTTCATCAAACCAATCTTTCACCAGTCTTGCTGTGTGTATTGGTGCATTGTCATCCTGATACACGACATCGCCTTCAGGATACAATGTTTGAACCATTGGATGCACATGGTCCTCAAGAATGGTTCGGTAGTCCTTGGCAGTGACGCGCCCATCTAGCACAAGTATTGGACCAAGGGAATGCCATGATATGGCAGCCCAAATCATCACTGATCCACCGCCATGCTTCACTCTGGGCATGCAACAGTCTGGGTGGTACGCTTCTTTGGGGCTTCTCCACACCGTAACTCTCCCGGATGTGGGGTAAACAGTAAAGGTGGACTCATCAGAGAACAATACATGTTTCACATTGTCCACAGCCCAAGATTTGCGCTCCTTGCACCATTGAAACCGACGTTTGGCATTGGCATGAGTGACCAAAGGTTTGGCTATAGCAGCCTGGCCGTATATATTGACCCTGTGGAGCTCCCGACGGACAGTTCTGGTGGAAACAGGAGAGTTGAGATGCACATTTAATTTTGCCGTGATTTGGGCAGCCGTGGTTTTATGTTTTTTGGATACAATCTGGGTTAGCACCCGAACATCCCTTTCAGACAGCTTCCTCTTGCGTCCACAATTAATCCTGTTGGATGTGGTTCGTCCTTCTTGGTGGTATGCTGACATTACCCTGGATACCGTGGCTCTTGATACATCACAAAGACTTGCTGTCTTGGTCACAGATGCGTCAGCAAGACGTGCACCAACAATTTGTCTTCTTTTGAACTCTGGTATGTTACCCATAATGTTGTGTGCATTTCAATATTTTGAGCAAAACTGTGCTCAACCCTGCTAATTGAACTTTCACACTCTGCTCTTACTGGTCCAATGTGCAATCAATGAATACTGGCTACCAGGCTGGTCCAATTTAGCCATGAAACCTCCCACACTAAAATGACAGGTGTTTCAGTTTCATTGTCCAACCCCTGTAGTTTACGATCACATTTTATACAAACCTCTGTCAGGAACATAGCTCATCATTTGCAACCTCTAGACTACCCAGGAGAGATCTGATATGTATTTTCATTAATTTATAAGTGTTTAATGAGTTAGTGAGGAACTTTCCTCCAATATTTATTCTTTTTAGTCTAAATTGGCTTTGATCTCTTCTGAGAGCAATCTTAAATGTTTTCCTCAACATTAATCAACACATTCACCCTTTTGACTTTACAATTTTTTTGTGGCACATCTCCTTTTATCAAACAAAATACTCCCATAAAGTTGTCACCACTCGGTGAACAATGTTCTCTGAATGAAACTCATGACATACCAGTGTCTGAAACTGCCATTTCCTCTTGTGGGAACCAAAGATCAAAGGAGGAGCCTGTATGATGTGACAGGCATGTAAAAAAAAAGACGAAAAAGCAGCATTTACCAGAGCAAGAGAATGTGCAGTGTACATGTGTGCAACTATGCATGTGATGTATGTTCACTTTCAGGAAAACACAACCAAGCTAAAATGTTTAGGGAAAACAATATGCATAGGGCAGATATCCTTTTATATTGACCTTGCTGTTGCTTACTTATGAGAAAATCTAAGAAATATTTTTCCTAAACCCCAGAGAGATGATTTAGACGAGCAACCAATCATAAAATCCTTTGGGCTAAAGATGATAAACCTGCAGGGCTCTGGAGGTGCCCTGCAGGGTATTCATACTCACGGGTTTAGAAAGAGTATGACACAACTTCAAACCTACAAATACATGGCCGCCAAGCTAAACTTACAGGCCAGGTAAGGAAAGCACACTGCTCAAAATAATTAAAGTAACACATTTTAATCAGAGTATAATATCAAATGGTAAATGAGCTGAACTTATATAGCGCCTTTCCAATCACACAAAGGGCTTTACACTAGAGCCACATTCACCCAGTCGCACTTACAAAAATGCACAAACATTCATACGCCCATACATAGCTCGGTAGGCAACTTGAGGTTAAGTGCCTTGCCCAGGGGCACATCAACAGTAGAGGGGGTTGTTGATCAGTGTCAGCTGTTTTGGTGTTAGTGAAATAAACTACAGGCTCACTAAAGGGGCTACAGTGAGATGACAACAAAAACAGGAATGGTTTCGCAGGTGGAGGTCACGGACATTTTTCCTCATTTTTTTCGACTGCTTTTCAGTAGTTTTGCATTTGACCAGGGTCAGTGTCACTACTGAACCCTGAACAAACCATCCCCACAGAGTACCTTGGTGGTGCAGCATCATGCTGTGAGTATGCTTTTTATTTCAGCAGGGAAACAAAAGAGCATCAGAGTGGATGGTAAGATGGATGGAGCTAAATACTGGTCTGTTCTAGAAGAAAATCTGTTAGAGGCTAGAAAAGACACTGGGGTGGATGTTCACCTTCCAGTAGGACAATGGACCTAAACATAGAGCCAGAGCTACAATGCAAAGGTTAAAATCAAAGACCATTTAAGTGTAAGCTTGGTCCGGTCATAGTCCAGACCCAAATCCAGACAATTTCTATCCAATCTGACTGATTTTGTGCTCGATGGAACAAAAATCTCAGTTTCTAAATGTGCAAAGCTTGTAGAGACACACAACAAAGGGTCTGCAGCTATAATTGCAATAAAATTTGGTTTTACAACGTTCCCCCTTTAAGGGTGCTGAATACAAAAGCACACCACAGATTTTTAGATGTAGAAAACAGTAAACAATGTTTCAACATCCCAACATGCACTACCTTTGATATATCACATAAAATCCCAGTCAGTTACTTTAAACTTTGTGGTCGTAACATGACAAAAGTTCAGGAAGTATAAATCCTTGTTGCTGGGTGTACTATTAGGTCAGTGGGGGAGATCAGTGATTGGTCCATGTCAGGGCTGATTGCTGTGGGTAGATCATAGAGAACATGAGAAGCTGATTAAAAGAGTCACCTTTGTAACTTAGCAGCTCATGTGACCATGTGACATGTCCTCTCATAAAGAGGGGGAGAGCAGAAACCAAAGAGAAGGAAGGATGTTAAGGAAAGAGCAGACAGGAAGAAAGAGATAAAGGAGGAGGGCGGGGGTGGTTGGAAAAGTAGTGCACAAAATGGAGACGGGGGAAAAAGGAAGAACATCTGGCTTGGCCTGGAAATCAACAGGGAAGATAGTTGGGTCTGTTACAGTCCTTCTGTTGTGTGTTTTCCGTTGCTGTTGCTCCACTCCCCTGTGGTGCAAATGGAGACAACATGTGTGACGAGTGAGGACACCCTACCGTGGGCCCCCAGGACTCAGCTGCCTCTCTCTTTATCTGATATCACTCCCACATGCTACAAATACAGACAGATTAAAGTGAATATGCACATTCTGAGCTACTTAATAGTAAAATACAATGCCTTACATAAGCATTCACATCCCTCAAACTTTCAATGTTGTCACATTACAAACACAACCTTCATTTGATTTATGGATATTTTGCTTGATAAATATAATTATTTACAAAAAAGCTCAAGCTCTGTCAGATTGGATGAAAAGTGTGCATGAATATCAATGTTCAAGTCTTGCCTCAGAGTCTTCCAGGGATTGTGAATATGGGCAATTGTAACACATACATAATTTATTCAATTGTAGCTTTGGCTGTGTGCTTAGGGTCGTTTCTCTGCTAAATGTGAACTTCGGTCTGAGTCTCAAGTCTTCCGAAGCCTCTAACAGATCTTTCGTTCAGGATAGCTCTGTATTTAGTTGCATCCTTCTTCCTTGACCCTCAAAAACAGTAGTATCCCCACAGCATGATACTGCCACAACCATGGGAAGAGTTAGTTTATGTCACACATTTGGTTATTACAAAACAAAAAATGCAAAAAAGTTGTGAACTGACAGTAAACATGCTTTAATTTTTGTCTCACCTGAGCAGAGCATTTTGTTCCACATGCACAGCCCAACACCCATTTCATACACACAAACACACACACACACACACACTCTTGTTTTGCTATATGTAGTGAGGACCATGTGTTGACTCCCATTGACTTCCATTGATTTTCAGTCATTTTCAACCCTTTCTATGCCCTAACCCTGACAATAACCCTAAACCTAACCATTACCAGTGCATGCCTAAACTTAACCTCAACCTAAACTCAATTCACACCTTAGTCCTAAACCTAACCGTTAGCAAAATAGGTCATGAGGACCAGCAAAATGTCCTCACTTTGGTACCAACGGTCCTCAAGTTGATGGTGAAATCGGGAAAATGGTTCTCACTGTGATGCCAAGACACACACACGCACACACACACGTACACACACGGCTTGTGATGCATGTATTTTCTTTTATCAACACCTTACTTCCTGCCATTCTTTCATATTCGTGGAGTTCACTACAAACAGCAGTCCTGTCACCAGATTCCCCCGCCTGAGGAATACACCTCTGTACATCCTCCAGATTTACCATGGGCCACTTGGCTGCTTGTGGTGTGCATTTACAGATTGTAATTTGTGCAATATTTTGAAAACTACACATCTCTTTCACTTCACATCCCAATAATGCACTACTTTGTTTGGCCTATCACATAAAATCCCAATAAAATATATAGGGTGTGGTAGTAATGTGACAAAAAGTGAAAAAAAGTCGTCAGATCGTAATGAAAAGGCCACAGACTCATACATCCATAACATCAGTCTCTGTTTGCTTTTTCTTTTGTTGCTTATATGGGCTTTAAAATGATGAACCCAAAGCGAATAGATAAACCGCGCGGATTTTGTGGTATTCGTTGATGGAGAAGTGTTTGCCACTGATATTTTTCTGTGTGCTTTAGGCCGCCAAAGTTTTCTCAGCTTGGTGACCTTTTAATGAAAACATCCTTCAAGGAATCTGACAGAAATTGTAGCCTTAACTTGCCAACCACAATAAGTTTAAATCATGTTTTCTTTAAATGAACACCAAAGAATTAGTGTGTTGAGAGCTTGTTTCTGCAAAGAAAGAAACCGAAAGGCAGAGTCTCACGTGAGGGAATTCTGCAACTAAAACATGGCTGAGTAAAAAAAAAAGGATGAGGCATCCATTAATTGTCCTGATCCCCATCTTCCAAAGAATTATAAAGGTTGGATGTGTTTGGCTCTAACCAGCCAGTGTCCGGCTTCAGTTTAGTGAAACAATGTATAAAAGCCTTTGAGAGAAACGATAACAACCAAACTTAGTACTCACCAAGCGAGAAATTTGTGTGGTTGCTATATATCTCACTGTGAGCAGAAGTCATCCCTCCAGTTTTGCCTCTTGCTTGAATCAGGATTCAAAAGTCCAACTTCACAGCTTATTAGATTAGCAGCTGTTGGTAAGTTGTGTTAGCTACTGTTAAATAAGAGATAATTGGAGAAACACTCCCTTCCAGTCACACACACTAAGATCTTATGAGCTTCTCAAGGCAAAGCCTTCCCTGATGAACAATAAACAGAGCAACTCCATGGGATATGCCTTCTGGGGAATCCCTGGATCTGCAGGGGCAAGGGATGACTCAAAGCCAGTAAAGAAAAAAAAAAAGGGGGAAGCAGCTCTGTAATTAAAATCTGTGTAGTCACTGCATGTCTTCCAGAAAGATCTAACCAAGTTATAACGCTAATTAACTTTAATAGGAACCCCGCAAAGGCAGAAGCAAGGATCCAAATTATAGCCAAGGGAGAAGTTCTGCTTTCAGGGATCAGTGAACATCACTTTTACTGGTTTTACTTCCAAAATTTCCGGCTACCAGTGGTTGCTCCTTTGAAAAAGCTTTCCCCTGCCCCCCTTTGGGGGTGAATTCCTCACCCTTGCCTGCCTCATGTTCTCCTGAGTGATGTTGATGTGTTCAGTCTTCTGTGTAGCATCACCGAGCTCATCATGCCATCCAGACTAGAGGTGAAGGTTCAGCAGAGATTCATGCATGCTACCCCAACATGCCTTTTTTCAGATTACAGTGTTCCTTTTTGTAAAGAGAACCGAAAAGGCTCTTTTGAATTATCTAAATCCATAAATTGGCAAGTAAATCTCTGTGACAACATAGGACCAGCTATCTAAAGTGTGTTTAAACAAAAGCAGCTTCTAGATTTCATAAGAGAATATACTTTTTTAATTCACAACCCTGCAGTCAGTCAGCTAAGAATGTGGTTCACTCTTCAAAGGCTGATTTAAAATGCATGTATTGATCCATCACTGATAGCACCCCTGCATCACAAGATAAAGATTATTCAAGAAAAATATCTAAGAGCAATTCATGCAACTTTAGAACGTGCATTCATGAATTAGGTAGTGACCTATAAAGCTGCTTTCACAGTGTTTTAATATCAAATTAGTTCTTGTGTGTTTGCAGTCGAGGGGGGCTGGTGCATATATCCAACAGACAACGTGTGAAAGGTGGAGTATACAATGTACAGATTGCCTGTCAATAACATGGGAAACACAGAAGCACACACAACAGACAACCGTACATGCACTTATACACTCCTAAAGCCAATTGAGAGAGACCAATTAGCATGACAGGCATGTTTTTGGATTGTGGGAAAAAGCCGGAGTACCTGGAGAGAAACCATTTATACAAAGAGAGAAAGAAGACAAAAACACCATGTAGAAAAAACCCGGGCCGGGATTTTAATCTGGAATCTTCTTGCCATGCCAGAAACTGATGAAAGTAGGTACATGCTGAGAATGGCACATACCAACTCTGCTTTTTTAAACACTGAAACGTATTAGGACAGTATGCATGGGGATCATGACATGGAGATCAGCCCTGGAGAAATCAAGTTGTAAGCATGCCCTTTTGAATCCTCAATCCCAGCTACAAGATCTGAATGCTCATATGGCCCGTGATCTCTGCTGATCGTCTTGTATGATGTGCAAGGAGAAGGTGGTTCGCAATAGGTGGTTTGTGGTTGTTTGTTTGTTGCGGAAATATGATTTGAAAAAGGCCTTTGAGTTCCCCCAAGTAGTAAAATACTTATTAGCTGAATTAATCAGAAGGTAGGTTGGGATGTTCTAAGCTAGAGCCACTCCAAGCATTCAGCATGCGGTGACTCAATCTTTATTAATACAGACAGAGTAGCATGGGGTTTAGTGTTTTTATTAGGTCACTGCTGCAACATTTGTGTAGCACTTGGTTCAGTTCCTTAGCAGTGGTACATACGTATGGTATATATGGTTTGTTAATGTTTAACTCTTATGCTAGGGAATTTTTCATGCCCAGAAATCTATGTTAGCCTTACTTAGCTGATGATCAAATTATGAATGCCGTACAGGAGCACCGTATTGGAGTATTTTCTTACTAAAGTGCATATCTATCTATCTACCTATGCCATTAGTACGCAAGGCAGATACTTGGTAGCAAAAGAAGCAGGCTAGTGTAAGCTACACAACTTCAGAAAAGCCTTGGTCACAACAGAAACTACTCAAACTACCTGGATGTCATCCGAGCAGCAACTAACCCACATGCATGTTATGTCGCACTGGTTTTTATAATCAGAGACTGGAAAAAGACAGTTGTAGGGATCAAGATAAGAACATGTTGGATATGTTTTCTCACAAGTTCTAGCTTGACATCAGTTGGCAATAAGCTGCTGCATCATGATAAAAGGAAAAACATTTGACTAGAAACTCAGCTTGTAACTTATGCAGTACAAAAACAAAGAGCAGCTGAATCCCCCTGCTCACACATTCACCTCAGCAGATGGCAGGAATGTGACAAGGATGACCATCTGTCCATGCAGACATTGTAAGGCTACTCTTTTTAAATCATATTTACTGTCAGTTAACAAGTGGGTGAAACTTCATTAACAAAGAATGCTGAAGAAAGACTGATTTAATATTTTCTTGTTCTTTTAAACTTCTATACTCAACTAAGCGTTTACGCGATTCAAAAGATTAACATGTTCAACATTTAAAGTCAAAAGGAGGAACAACAAAGTGTTATCTTTATATACTAAATAAGTCAGAAAATTAAACTAGGGATGCACCGATATCAAAATTCAGGCCGATAGTAATATTCGATATTAATATCGCTGTTATGGCCAATAACCAATATTTACCGATATTAGATATCATATATATCTCACTACCCTTTCAACACCTTGAAAAAACGACCACACAGCTGACATTGCTTCCCTGTTTCAGTTAAACACCCTACAGTCCAGCATTGCATCACTGCATCACTGTCACATGCCCAAACAAAAGCCCAGTTTTACTTATCGGACCTATAGCAATATTTTAAAAAATGAAAATGTCGGCCGATACCGATGTCAATGCCAAAATATTGTGCATCTCGAAATCCAACACAATTATTTTCTTTTTTTATTGCAAAGTTAACAAAGATAGGATATACTTGTCCTCTGTTTAAAGATCCGACAGAACTCAAGTTTAATCTTTTCAATTTGATTATGAAGATAATCAAATTGTTTCCATTAGTTTCTCAGACAAAAGAATCACAACAACGTCTAGTTTTGAATAAACAACAAGGAGAACTCAAATGGAGCCAGAGCACAAAAATGAAGATAACGTCCGCTGAGAGCAAGCTTTATTTCAGTTCGATCCAACAGACTCCCATAGCCCATATCTACCATCTGCCTTTATCTTAGGACAAAATTTTAGTTTTGTTATGTGTGGAATTGGAAAAGCAAGCCTTTAAGCAAAACCTCCTGTGGGGTTCTGTGTTAGGCCAAAAGTCAAGTATTCAGTCAAATGAGAGAAAAGAGAAGATACATGTGTTAAAAGTGTACTAAAATATGAAGTAAGTATCTGCAGTGGGGTGGCATGCACAGGAAACTGAATGGAAATGGGGTGTTTGCAGCAGCTGTGGGACATTGCATGATGACTGAATAGGACAAAGGTCTTTCTGCAGTGGTGGGAAACTTCTTTAGCCCTTGACTTCCCCCAGATGCTCAAACTAAACTTCAGCTTCCGAAAGCCTTATCTGGCAGAGCAGAACTGTGTGTGCATACGTGTGTGCATGTGTGAGTCTATTTATCAGGGGTATTGTGGTCACACTCCCATTGGTCTGTTCCACTCCCTTCTTTAGGGAAAGATATTTATTACAAATAATCTCAAGTCTTGTAAGTTTTTGCAGACTTCAAGACAGTGTTACATATCAGTGGCTATAGAAATAATTTAGAAGAGTGTTATAAACATTCTTCTGATTGTATGAGAAAGGCATGTAATGTCTGTGTTGATTTCTACTGAAGTTCACCAGGTTCATCAAGCTGCAGCCATGAGGCAAACTACTGTGATACAAACGATATCCTGCTTACTCATCATTTTAAATGAAACCGATTGTAAAAAGGAAGGAAATGCAGTTATGTTCTGTTTACCCTGTTAGGTGTTATCTATCATACACTGCCTCCTGGTGGCTTAGAGAGGAGAAGCACGAGAGCAAATGGAAGCTTCAGAATATGAGAAGGGACTGTCGCTGCTCTAACTGCAGGGCATTTTTTTAACTAACATGATTGATGTAGGAGACTTCCTGAGTGCCTTAGGTCGGTTGCTCATTATTTGCCTCAACCAGACACACAGTCTCCAACACTCCTTGCTTCCCTGTAATAGCACCGAATTTAGGCTTATGCACTCATAGCCACTTTATTAAGTACATCTTATTAGCACTGGGTTGAACCATCTTTTGCCTTCAAGACTGCCGTAAATAATATTCAAAAATTAGTTGGAAGTCTCCTGTTCCACCACGTCCCAAAGGTGTTCTCATAACTCAGAGTACAGGGGCAATCAGAATACAGTGAACTTAGAGTCATGTTTAAAGAACCAGTTTAAGATGATTTGGGTTTTTTTATATAGTGAATAATCATGCTGGAAATAGCCATCAGAAAATGTGTACTTAAAGGGATGGACATGTGCAGGAACAACATTCAGGCATGCTGTGGTATTTAAAAATGCCAAGTTGATACTAAGGATTTAAAAGTGTACCAAGAAAAGATCCCTCACACCATCACACCACTACCACCAATCTGAACTACTGATATAAGTTAGGATGGGTCCATGCTTTCAGGTTGTTCATGCCAAATTCTGAACTTACCATCTGAATGTCGAGACTCACAGGACTGGGCAATGTTTTTCCAATGTGTTATTTTCCAATTTTTCTTACTGTGTGAATTGTGGCCTCACTTAGCTGAGAGGAGTGACACTAGATGTGGTCTTTTGATTCCGTAGCCCGTTTGCTTCAAGGCCCAACACGTAATGTGTTCAGAGATGGTATTCCGCATACTTGGTTTTTTGGAGCGTGATTCTTCAGGCTACAGCTGTCTTTCTATCATCTCTGGCCTCTAACATTAACATATGACTTTGCTTTTCTCCTTTTCAGACCATTCTCTATAAACATGAGAGATAGTTATGCCCTTGTAAATCAACAGTTTCTGAAATACTCAGACCCGCCCATTTCGGCTCCACAAACCAGATCACATTTAAAGTCACCATGGGGACCATCTGGTCCTGGGTTTTAACCTCAGCAAGTCGTCTTCACCATATCAAGGTGCCTAAATGCATTGGTTTTGAACAGGTGTACCTAAGAAAGTATCCAAAATTAATATTCTAGGGTCAGACACCATACTATACCTGTAAATGTCGAGTGAGGAGCTGCTCTGATGGTATTGTGAGAAAACACATAATGTTGCTGTTATGTTTGCTTTAGAACTAAAATCTGGCCAGTATGTCAAATGGAGGGGTATTACAGTCATATTCATTAAAAGCATCCTTATGACTCTAAATGTTTGCTTCATTCTCTGTCAGCATACCTCCTCATGAGCACGTAGCCAAAAATCTCTCTTTCCTCTGCTTTGACTCTCACTTATTTCTTCCCTGGGTAATTAGCCGACAGGTCATGCTGAGTAATGGTCTGGGATCAGTCCAGAGTAATTACACTGGGAGAGGACTGACCTCGGATATGCCTCTGCCTGAGGGTGCATGTATGGATAAATGCATGTGTGTGTGCGTGGGAGCCCTTGTTGATGAGAGTCAATGAAATAAGACAAAAAAACTAAGATAAAGAAAGTGTGTTTGCATGCTCCTTTTTGACCTACGGACAGGCAGAGACAAATCACCCTCTGCGGACCCTCCCCCTCAATCTCAGAAGGTCAATCCACATTAAAGTCAAATGATTTCACTTGCTCTTTTGACCAGAACAGCTACACCTTAATTGTAAAACAAACGTAGCTGAAGAGAGTGTGTTTATTTGGACAATTAGACGACATTTTACAGTTCTGCTTAAAGCATCTGCTGGGCTGACGTGACGATATCTCTTTGTTCTCGACCATCACAACAGGAAGACAGGACACAATGGCACTACATGGAGTAACTCCTCAGTAACACCCATTAAATACACATATCTTCTCAAGAAACAGTCCTCAACAAAACCTTGTTATTTTTACCCTCGAGCCACTGCTATAAAAGTATCTGTTTCCCTAGAGTCATGACTAAAGGAGAAACCAAATGAGGTTTCTGGATGTGATCCCATTGATAACCCACCAGTTCTCAGATAACGACGGAGTTTATGGTCGAATGCTGCCCCTACTAACCTTATCGCTGTCTACCTGCTGTAAAAACAGAAGAAGTACATCTTTAGTGTTAACATGAAAGCGTCTCTCTGTTACCAATCCCCAATCAGTCAATGACAACACAGACCTGAGTATAATTACCTTGTCTTTTTTTTGTTTGGGAATCTTTACCCTACAATTGCCAGGTTTCAACCGAGGCAAAGTGGCCTTAGCTGAACGGTATCTATTTCAGACTACTACTACCGCCACTGCTGCTCTCTCTTCAGTGTTTGGTGACTTAATGAACAGCATGTTTGCTTATAAAGAGATTGCTAAATGTGGTTTTACAAATCAGAGTCTGAACAAATCCAGTACCTCCAAATTAACCATCAGGTTATCTTATAATTTAGCATGTTTTAAAGTATAATCATCTTTCTCTACTTATACTAATACTCCATGCTTTCTGGGTGACCAGTACTATCTGAAATGGGGATATTGGCAGCCACGGTGTTACATAATGTGGACTGGACTTGTTCCTACGCATCCCTTAGATGCTCCATCAGACTACAATTTGGGGAATTTGTAGAACCGATCAACACTTTAAGCTTTCTATCGTGTTCCCTGAGCGGTTCCTGAGCAGTCGCTAGGTCTGATTGGTTTTTATTTTGTTGAAAAAAACAATTAAACATTTTCTTATAAAAATAGTGAAGGTTTCACAATTTATATGTCTTTTAAAGAATGTGTAAGCAGTATAAAATAATCCCAGCCAGGTCTGACTTGTCCATATACTGGAGTTTTTACACTCGGCTAATTCTAAAAAGTTCCTAATTATTGAAAAACAACATTGTACATCAGCACGGTTTTTAGCACTGTTGCCTTGCAGCAAGAAGGCGTGGGTTCGAATCCCTGCCTAGGGTATTGCTGTATGGAGTGTGTATGTTCTCTCATGGTACTCCAGCTTCTTCCTTGATTCCTGACTGCTAACTATGCATGTTAGGTTAATTGGTCTGTCCAAATTGGCCCCAGGAGTGAGTGTGTGAGTGCCTGGTGGTGTGTCTTGTGTGCCTCTGTGTTGCCCTGTGGTGGACTGGCAACCTGTCCAGGGTGCACTTCTCACGCAATGACCACTGAAGACAGGCGCCATAGGTGCCAGCTGGTATAAACAATCCCTTATAGAACGCCTGTTCAGTGTAATTCAGTTCAGTATTCCATATTTTGAACTGAGGGCGATCAAAATCAGTCTAAACTCAGGGGGGAAAACCTTTAGTGCCTATTGGAGCTTGTAGCTTTTTGCAGTATTCTCACAGTGTCTTCAAAATGATTTGTATCTTGACCCAAAATGCTGCCACAAAAAAGATTTGAACTACAAAATAAAAAAGATTTAATTTTTTCGTTCAAAATAAAATCCTTAAACACACATAATGGGATGTCAAGCTTAAAGCACTCAGCTTCACAGAAAGTACTTCACCAGACTAAGTCACATGGTCATGGCAACTGGATCTCAACTGGAGCTTTGTGAGATAGACTTCTCTTTCAAAATAAGTATAGATCTTTTAACACTGTGATCTTTCCTGCTATGAGGCCTCATAATCATTTATTGAAGCTGAGGATGTTAAGTTTCAGAACATAATCAATTATTCTTTGGTGGGAAGAAACAAGACAGAATATTTGAACCTGAATCACATATTTGCCCGGCAGTGAGCAACCAGCAGCTTTAGGCCAAGTCTCCGTTGCTCTTCATGATGACCTTTCGTATAAACATCCTGGTGTATGTCTTTCTTTGCATTGTTTTGATCAAAGTGCAGAGCACCATACGCTAGGAAGACTGACTGACTAATATAAAGTGACCAGAGAGAGAGGAAGTACCCTGCAGTGAGGTCACGCTGCAGGGGAAACAATCACAGCTGACAGAACTCAGAAGGAAGCACAGTGGACTCTGTGTGCACTTGTTTGTGATGTAATTTCCTACAAAAACTGACCTGGCAAGAAAGTGGCTTATGGGGCAGCCTAAAAATCAAAACTAATGTTTATATAGAAAAATGACAAGATTAATACAAAATTTTAAACGTACCACAGAAAGGTTTATTTTAAAGTGTGGCATTTATTTAAATCCAGCCCCCTTACTCTGGTACCACTTAAAATCATCTAGTGATCATCTGGTGATTAGTAAATAGAGTCCACCTGCATGTGATTTATTCTCAGTATAGCTTCAGCTGTTCTGTGAAAGCCTCAGAGGTTTGTTAGAGAACATTAGTGAACAAACAGCATCATGAAGACCAAGGTACATACAGACAGGTCAGGCCTAAAGTTGTTGGGTTTATCTAAAAAACTACCAAGACACAGTCTAAACTAAGAGACTGGGCAGGGAGAGCATTAATCAGAGAAGCAGCCAAGTGGCCCATGGTAACTCAGGAGGAGGTGCAGAGATACACAGCTCAGGTGGGAGAATCTGTCAACAGAATAACCACATGCTGTGCACTTTAGAAAATATGATCTTCATAAAAGAGGGGCAGGCGGAAAGGCATTACTGACAGTAAGCAGCATTTTGCCACAAGCCATGTAGGGGAAACATCAAACCTGTGGGAAAAGATTGAAACAAAGCTGAGTTATTTTGGCCTGCATTCTGAATACTATGTTTGGCAAAAAAATCAACTCAGCATATCACCCTTAACACATCATTCTAAAATGAAACCTGGCAAGGAGTCTGCAGAAGACTTGAGATTCAGATGAAGGTTCGCCTTTCAGCAGAACAATGACCGTAAACATACAGCCAGAGTTACAATGCCATTAAATCGTATTTATGTCCAAGTAAGACACTCTCCATCCAATCTGACTACGCTTGAGCTGAAGAAAGCTAAAAGTTCATCATAAGATAAAAGCTTGAACAGACATGACCTAAGGACTTTCAGCCGTCACTGTAGTGAAAGGGGGTTTCGCAAGGTATTGACACAAGCGGGTTGAATATAATTGAATGCCACACTTTTCAGATAAAAAAAAAAATTAAACTGAAAACCAAAGCAATTGTTTCATGCCTAAAAAATGTTTAGGTTAAAGGTTATAGCCTTTGAGAGTTCCAGACAGACCACTACTCATTTAGACCCCCATATGGGCCCCCCTCTGTGGACCAACAAGTAGCTACAAGCTAAATAATCTCTAAGAGCACCATGTAAAACTTTCAGCAAAGACACAGATAAGAGATTTATAGCTGCATCCAAAAGGCAGAACACAACATGATATATTGCAGCATAGGCGAACAGGGACAGACACAGACATTGGAGCATTGTTCACAGTCTAAAAACAAAACATCTGTCAAATGATAAATTGTGCTACACATATAATAGTCGGATCCCAACCAGGTGTACAAAACTTTAAAGGCCTAAAATCAACAAGATATTATAGCTAATCAAAATGTAAGTACAATAATACCTGGTAATGTGGTTAAAAACACCACAAAAATGCATAGTTTTCCTCTAGTAGTTACAGAGATTTATTTAACATGTTGCTTTTGGCAGTTATTATAATGACCAAACAATGTTGGAATGGTTTTGTGAATATCTTCCCTATTCTCTACAGTAGTAAAGACAAAGAGATAAAAAGTGTAAATCATTGTGACAACGTCATAGCCCTCACTCGGGTTGAGCCTGAAGCTAACCTCTGCTTTACAGGACTTCAACAGGATGCTGTTGCTGCTCCATATGCTGATGCAGAGAAATGTGTTACCAGCCCTGACAGAGATGTATATAAAGCATTAAAATAAATTTTAAAGAAATGCAGCCTTTAATTTTACAACTGAGTATTAGGGCCAGACTAAACCTGGAAATTACAAGAATAAAGTCACAATGTTACCAGAATAAAGTTGTTGACAGCTCCTCTTCCACAAAAGATGCAATTTCTTCCAAGTCTGTGTGGTTCTTTCTTTGAAATAGACGCAGCCGTTTGAACAGTAATTTTAAGTCCTGTTACCAATTATAATTTGATACTGATGGGCTAAAAGATTAAGGATTTCCTTATTTGTGCAACCAGTACAAAGTATAACTTCGCAAGATGCTCAACATTCCTCATTTTGACACTGGGGAAGGCTGCGCTTTCTTCTCATAAAATGTATTCTCGTAATCTAAAAAATTATTTTAGTCTGGCCCTAATACTCCATCATATAATTTGACTGTTTATTCGATAGAGGAAAAATCAGTTATTGCCTTTTACCAAATCACCAGATGCACAATTGTAAGTTAATCAGAGTATTTAGGAGCATACAGTTAGTAATACCTGACTTTCCGTGTTTCTGGAGCATAAATTTGACATGACACAGAGGCTCGTTTATTTTAGATACTGGCCACAAGGCTGACTGAGGACCCATTTTTTTTCTACCCCACAAGGTGAGGAGGATGGCAAAGGAGGAAATCCCTAAACCTCAGTGTTAGAGAACTGCAGAAAAGATTACTGTCTTGTGATCACCAAGTCTCTATAACAACCATTAGTAAACAAGATTTTCAGGTGGGTTTGGTGTAAAACATAGGATGAGCATGTGGAAAAACACTTCAGGTCCACTGTTAGGTATGGTGGAAGATACGTGATGCTAAGAGCCTGTTTATTTTCCAAAGGCCCAGGGAAGCTTGTGAGAACGCACATCATCAAGAGCTCTTCAGGATAACATCAGGATATTTAAATATATGTGTGTCAAGCAGACACAAAGTGGACCTTCTTCCACGCCCATCTCAGTCACCACATCTAAATCCTACAGAAAACCTGTGGGTGGAAGGGAAGAAAGTATGAGAGAGGCTCCAGGATTCTGGTTGATATGGATAGATTCTCCAAAACGATCTCTCTCTCTCTGTTGGTACCAACGTTTGTGTTTTAAGAAACCAATAGGTGCTGTCCTACTGGCAAAAGGCACCAGGAGAACTAAACATTTATTTCTTAAGATACTTGTTTTTGGAGTTGGATTATTTTTTTTCAAACACAATTTCAGAAAGGGATTATGCTGCTGTTACAAAATATGAAATGATTTAATAAGCGGCAGAAAATGACTGACTGACTGACTGGCTTTTTAACCACCTTTACCCAGGGTGTCAACAAACTTGCCCACATCTGTATATCTTACACACTTGCCCCAATAAATCTGTGGACTTAATTTGCTTTTATTGCCAACAAAGTACCTCAAAGGTTGTAGATCTGTCAGAAATTTATATTTAGGTTATTCAAAAATGTTTATGTGTTGTAAACCATTTAATAGCATTTTAAAGTATTTCACACTGAAATGCACACAGTTCTGTGGTTTTGACTAGAAAGAAACCTCAAGGAAATCCATTGTACTCTGCAAGTAATTGGATCATGTTGTCATACAGAACCATACAGAACTAATCTAACCCAGAGGGGAAAAAGTCTTCCTTCTCAGTTACATACAGTATATGTATAATTTCACTTCTATCATAACTCTAATTAAGAGCTCAACTGCCACACCAAACTGGTTCTGCCATGTGAGCTTTTCCTCACATCACAAAAATCCCCCAAGCTTTAATAAGTCATGAACAAAAGAAAAGAATGACCACAAATACAGACAGTCAGTCTGCCTTCTCCGTCTGCTGACAGATGGTTCTCGAAGGACACGGCTTCTTGTATTACTGGCAGACATGCAGACATCTGATTAATCAGACAAGCTGCTCCTGTTGTTGGCTCTTTTCTCGGTGTGATATCTAATACTGGGTTAGTCTGTTATAGCATAGTGTGAATGGATGTGGACCAACAGCTATAGAGTTTAGGGGAAAGTTCAAAGAAACTCGAATCTGGAAAATGCAACATTGTTGTACCAGCATGATGGTTGCTCTTTCTTTGAATGAGAAAATGTGATTTGGGTTTATGTGATTAGAAGACAGTCACTTACACTCAGTTTTAATGATTTTCCACTGCAGACATTGCCACACCGCAACTGTAGACCAGTGCTGATCCACCAAGAGAGTCTGCTGAACTAAGTCATGACAAGAGTAAAACTTTGATATAGTAAAAATAAAGTAAAAAACACTTTAAGATGTCACCTTCAAGCTGCGATCTAAGTATTTTCAGAACATAATTTGTGGTGCTTTATGTTGGGACTGATATGGAATCGGGGGAAGAAGTTTAACTACGCTTCCTGCATAAAGGTTTTCACATTTTGTCCACATTTTTCCACATGACAGACTAACACAAAGTAGTGCACAACAGTATGCAGCCTTGTTTACATTAACACCCTTAAATAAACCCAAACCCTGCCACTTCAGCTTTGGCCTACTTACAAAATGCTACTAGTGGCAAAAACATCCTAACCACACCAACCCCATGGTGAAACATAGTGGTGGCACCATCATACCGTAAGGATACTTTTGTTCAGCAGGAACAGGAAAGCTGGTTTAGGGTAAATGAAACAATCTTGGAAGAAAACCATTGAGAGGCTGGAAAAGAAGTTAAACAGATGTTCACCTTTCAGCAGAAGAACAACCCTATACATACAGTCAAGAGACACAATGGAATGAACTTGATCTAGACCTAAATGCAGTTGACAACATCCATTCTGATTACACATAAGCTGTTTTGGAAAGTGTAATGGGAAAAGATTTAGATAAATAGATGTGGAAAACTCGTAGGCGTACATCAAAAAGGGGAAGATGGTTCTATAAGATACTGATTGAGAACACACCACTTTTTAGTTTTTTAAAGGTTTGAGAAATGTATTTTTCCTTACACTTAACAATTATGCACTATATTGCATTTGTTTTACAAAATCCGAATAAAATACACTGATGTTGTGGTTGTAACAAAATGTGGGAAGGTTCATAGAGTATGAGTTCTTTATTAGGAGACCGTAGGTCCAAGTGGGGATCTTCAAGAGTAGCACCAGTGGAGCTTCTGTCAACAATAGTTCCACAATCCAGTTTTTCTGGTAAAGGACACCTCATTCACCAGATTTAAATATGGAAAAATCTAGTTTTTCCACAAGTTTATATGTTGTGTAATTCAAAACGTCTAATAAGATCTAAAGTCATTTTTCATTGTTATACAGATTTCCACGATACAGATAATCTGAAAACAACAAAGCTTTTAAACTTAATGAAGACTTCTGTTAGGTCTCATTTAGAAAGAATACGATGCTAAAAACCCTGTTTGACAATCATTTGCAAAGTGACTGTGAGGATAGTTTGTTTGGTAAGACACTGTTTAGGATGTTTGTATTTGTATTTGGTGAGTCAGAATCTGACTGTAAAAGCAAACATGACTACAGCGAGCATTGTGCTGGACTGAGATACAGCTATGCAGACTTACTGTCAGGATTAGGAGACTTGCGTCCAGCATGGTTGGGGGAGGAGCAGCGGAAGGTGGTGACGATGCTGTTGTGGTGAGGGTTGGGGTGGTGAGGGTGGTGCACAGCTGGGTGGTGGCCATTGTTCTCTGGGGGAGCTTTGGTGATGCTGATGTCGGGTTTACGGACATCACCTAGACTCGGTGACTCAAACTTGCGAGTGTGATTCTGCTCAGGTGCTCGGATGATCCCATTGTTGTTATTGTTGCCCTCATTTCGGCGCATCACTGGGGAATCGGTGAGGGTCTTGGCAAATGTGACCTCCCTCTTGTGGCTCATCTCAGGGGTCCTGGAGTGTCCCAAGACTTCAGGGCGCTTCAGTGCGCTGTTGCTCACAAACCGTGTTGAGGCAGGGCTGGTGATGTTATCCACCTGCTTGCTAGAGGAGGATATGTCAATGGAGAGTTCAGAACGACGTGACACCGATTCAGGGGTCCTGGAGCCACCACCACCCATGATGGAGCGTGGTTGAGAGTAGTTGAAGTTGTTGTTGTTGGTAGCTGGGGCGGTACTACCAAGATCACGGTAGTAGATGCTGGTGGGAGACATGGCATTACGGTGCGGGGAGTTGGTGGCTCGACGAGAGCCGGGTGAAGAATGGGACGAAGTGTCAACATCCTCCACCTCAAAGGACCTTTTAAGGGCTGCGTGAAGACAACAAAGACAAGACATGAGTTATATGTCCATTGGGTTTCATTTTCCGTTAACATAATCAAATGTGCCTGTGCTTTCATGAGCACCATATCAGTTTAGGGTCTTTGGTCTCCACATGACAAAGTAGCACAGGTGGCAACAATTAAAACATTTTGTCAGATAGCCATCAAGCATCATGCAAAGTAATAAAAAACGAGACAACAACACGATGCTGTCTCAGTTGTCCCTGTTGTACTGAAGTTCTCGATTCAGCAAAACAAAAATATACTTAAAAGCAAAATACATGTCGGAAAACTACATGAAACCTAATCATAGAGTACAACATTGTAGGATTTTTCATTTCAAAGGAGCAACAATATACAGTACATTATCCAAGGATCTTTTTTCATTGATATTTTCCCTAACCAATCAGGTCAGTATACAACCCCCAAAAAGGAGGATGTAAACCACAATATTTTATGTATTTGTAATACATAAAAAGTTTCCCAGACTTGATTTCCCAAGTCATAAGAGGACAATCCAATTTTTTTCTCCTCTCCATCAAAAAAAAACCTTTCTCTCTGTTCAGTAAGCTTTTACATTGTTTTCTATGAGCCTGTTCAGTCCTTCTGAAGGATTGTATGTCATAAACTAAACTATTTTGCATTTCATAAGCTAAATAACGATACAGCTCAAAAGATGAGAAAATACATGACATTGGGCACAAGAACTCTGGTATTTTAGATTTTGAACTAGAAATTATTAAGTGAAGTCCAGACTCATTAAAAACAGTGTAATAGCCTTTTAGTTTCGCCCCAACAGGAGCCAGCCAAGCAGATGCCATGTTTAGAATTGCTAGTGGCTAATGGTTGACAAGACATTGTATTCTCACAGTGCTTATAACATTATACCAGAAAAGCAAATAAAGTGGTGGAAGACTGTCAACCTGGAAGGAATTCAAAGCAACTTCCAGCATGCCCAGGTCTGGCCTTTTAAGCAAGTAAACCCAGAAACCAGAGCACAAGGTGCTAAAATAAGTCTCCAAAAACCTTAATATGTCATCATGGGACCTTCCGCAGAGTCTTGGTACTGTTGGTATAAAAAAGCATGCCTGTACAATCAGAAACAGAGAAATGTTTTCTAGAGTAAACATATACAAAGACCTGGTCTTCTGGAGTAATGTTCTTTGGACAGAAATGGAATTATTCCAACACCAGAAAAGAGGATGTTTGGCTTAAACCAATGCAGCATTTCAGGAGAAGAACCTCATACCAACTGTGAAACATCAAGCATGGAGGTATAAGCGATTTGAAGATGGTTTGCTGCAGCAGAACCTGGCCAGCCCACTAACATAGAATCCACTATAAACTCTACTGTTTATCAGCAGGTGCTTCAGGAAAATGTGACACCATCTGGGAAAACACAAAATTTAGGTAGAACTGGACCCTGCAACATGACAATGACCAGAAACATACAGTTTAATCCACCAAAGAGTGGCTGTAAATTAAGAAAGTCCTGGGCCGAGTCAATGCAGTTCTCTATCTCTGTTGAGATGCTGGGTAGTGTCCTGAAACAGCCTGGAGATGCAAGAAAATCTCTGCAAACATCTCTCAGGTGAAAGTGAGGAAAGGGGCAAACGTTCCTCAGATTGATGTTAGAGACTGACATGATGGCTATAACAACCATCTCATTGAAGAAATTGGGGGGTTAGGTGTTTTAATGTTTTCCTTATCTAAAAAAAAAACATTTCTGTTGTTTAAGACTCATTGAATAACCATTTTTTTCCAATGATAAATAAAACATACTAGATATAAAAATGTGAAAATTCCTTAGTAAAGAACTGACTCTTTAATGGGGTGCACAGATCTAACTTGACTGTATTTCTTATTGAGCATTAGGTAAACTTCAAAGAAATAGAATATATGATATGTGATATTTGAAGGTGTAGAGAAACAACATGCAGCAACAATGAAACTATATTCTAATTTCTTTGCACCCATATTTAGCAGCAAGCTTTTATTGCATTTGATAGTTTATTCTGTGCAATTATGTGACATGACTTGGTTGCTATGTGTGCTTTTATAAGGAACAGCTTATAGGGGTTATTCTACGTGTTCTAGAGCAGACAGTCAGCCTAATGTCACCCACTGCCAAGCGTTAGAACAAAGATCTTCCATGACTCCCTGTTTTTATTTTTCTTCTCTGCTCAAGGTTTATGCAGGGAAATAGTTGCACTGTCCCCCTAGGAAGAATTCATTTGGCTGAAAGTCAGCTTGAATCTGACTACCATTGAAAAGTAGAGGAGTTAAGCCAGTGGCCAGGAGCTGGCATCATAATTACACACAAGTTAGACCGCTCTCACACCCCCCCTAAGAAAGTTTCCTTCATTTCAAAACCCAGTGCTGATTATCTGATCTGTTTCAGGCCTGCAGTGTGCCTACAATACATGTGCTCATGTTTACTTGCAGTTTAGGTCAAAATGCCTGTTAAAAGTACGTATATACAATGAGAATATGTTTATTTTTATTCATTTCTACACCCACAGGGAGGAAAGCTTGCCCCAGCCTCTCAGTTTAAAACCAAAAGTGTCAGAGTTGGTTTAGAGCTAGACACAATAACATGAAAGTCGTCTCTCCACACATTAACAGGCAAAACTACTCTGATTTTCAGAAATAAGAAAGTCAGTCAGTCATTTTCTACCGCTTCTTCCATAGTGGGTCGCGGGGGAGCTGGTGCCTATCTCCAGCAGTCTATGGGCGAGAGGCGGGGTACATCCTGGACAGGTCGCCAGTCCATCGCAACACACAAACAACCACACACACACTCATTCATACACCTAAGGGGAATTTAGAGAGACCATTTAACCTAACAGGCATGTCTTTGGACTGTGGGAGGAAGCCGGAGTACCCGGTGAGAACCCACGCATGCACGGGGAGAACATGCAAACTCCATGCAGAAAGACCCTCGGCCGGGGATTGAACCCAGGACCTTCTTGCTGCAAGGCAACAGTGCTACCAACTGTGCCACCGTGCAGCCCCCTGCACCCCTGCCCCCTGGGACTGCACGGTGGGGGGAAATAAGAAAGCTTTTTCCTTATTTTTAATAACAATTGACAGTTTACCGTCTAACAAATAATTCTCCTCTGAGCCACTGATTTGTTTCCTTTGTATGTCTACCAGACCTCAAACAGTGGTATGAAAGAGCAGTCTTTTTTTTTTTTTTTACTTAATTTTAACTTAATCACATTTATTAATTTAAGGAGTAAGGGAGAGGAGGATGGACCTGTTGCCTCACAGTTCGCTCTAGATGGTTGCAGGTTTGAATCCCAGCAAGGGCCTCTCTGCATGAAAATTAGAAACAAAAATTCACAAAAAGGAATATTTCTAACTCATCCTGTGCTTTAAACACAAAAGACAAACTGGGGACAAGAATATATGCAGAGAATATATGCGGGTGAGATTGAAAGCTCTTTTTTGTTCAGGTAATTGTAAATTGTTCACTTCTTGTAGAAAGCATATTTTGGATCAGAAGTCTATGAATACCTGGAGATAAAAAACAGCTGACCTTAAAAGATAGCTTCAACATATGGCAGCCATATGGCCATTTAATATGGCTGCTGAATACTCACACATGCACATACTTGTACTTATAACTCTTGAATAGCTTGAAAAATAGTTGTTTAAAGTGGCAGTAAACATGTTGGTGTTTTCTGATTTTGCATCAGATGTTTGCCATCTTGGAGTTCAAGTGGGCACAATTGTGTTTCTGTAATTTTGACAATTTTTAATTGGTCTCCCTAACAGCCATTTGAAATTGCAATATTTAAATTGCATTCTATGTAAATTAATCATCGTTTAGACCGCATGTGGTCCTATCTGGTTTAAAAATACGAAGAATGAAAAAAGCTGAGCTGGATTATTCTACACTGACCAGAGATTGACTTAAAGTGAATGGGTGGGGTAAAAAAAGCTTTGTCTTGAAGAAACAAACTAAATCCATGAAGCTGTTAATATACTATCACATGTTTTTGTTTTATTTGCTTTTACTGTGGGATTTTTTTTGGTTTCTTTAAATTGTATTTATGTGTGAAATAAGCTGGAATTTAAAAAGGAGAATGTTGCTAGTAAATAAATGTCATAAAAAAGAGTTTAACCATCTTAGAGATGTTGTAGCTGCTTATACTAACTTAACGCTGTCATTGAACTGATCTCATGCATGTTTTGAAGTCTATATTTAACTGAAGTTCACATCCTTTGTACCCTCATTTTTTTCAATAGGGTTACAATATGTGTGGGAAGTCAGATATGTCATTTAACAAGCACAGTCCTGGTAAAACAGTTAAAGAGTCACTCATAAATGCAATAATGTCAGTTTATCACACTTTAGATTGTTTTTTTTTTTCTTTGGAAAATCCATTCTTTCTCCAGTTAGAAATCATAGGAACTTTAAATCCACTTTTTCACATTTACGAAAATGTTTCCAGTTTAACCCAATAATAAATGTGCAGTTTGCACGGTCTGTGTCCTTCTAAGTTCTCGCTTCCCATCTTTTTATGAGTGCTTTGAGGGAATCCAAGGTTGTGGCTACTTTAAACTCTCACCAGACAATAAACTCGTCTGCCAAAATCAGTCAAATTGTATAAGCAGCTAAGACACTGTGTCCACACCGAGCTTCTCTGAAACAGGCTGTGGTTTTTCTTTAGTTTTCCAAAAATGAAGGATAAAAACTGAGGATGTCATGTTAGAATAATTTGGTATTTCTAATCTGATTATCTAATGAGATGTTAGAGCAAAGGTAGGCAGAGAGACATATCAGATTTTCACAGTATGATAAACTTAAATAAAAATTCTCTTATTCTATGGATATACACAAAAAATGTAAACAAAAATTTGTAAAATGATCTTATTGCTACTATTTAAAACATGCAAGAGTCAAGACGTATCGTTCATGGAGACAGGCCCAAATGCAGACAGGAGGACATTAGCAGCACTGTGGTTTGAAACATTTTAATAGAGAATGGCAAAAACTCACTGCATGGCATGAGGAGAACAAGACATGGATCATGGGTAAAAAAAAAAAAACAAGCAGAACAACGAGGAAGAAACAGGCATGGAAATGGGCATAGAAACAACCAGGGGAGCGTATAAAGGAAAAGAAAAATACACAGGCAATGGAGCAAATAAGAGTGCAGGTGAGTAGAATCAACTTAATTGCATATAGCTGTGGCTGAGGGTGGAAGACTAATAGACATGAATGGAGCTGGACAGAAATACAAGAAAACCCAGGGAAAATGTCTAATAGAGATCTAACAGGAAAATGCTCTAAAAGTACAAGGACTACAAGAATGAACTGAGAACTAATACTGCAACAACTACTGACCAATAAGACAAAACCTTAAGATAAAAACCAGCAGGGAAAATGTCCAAACACAAACCTCAAAGAAAACCAAAACACAAACAGCTCAAGATGGTGACAGTAAGCAATATTCGTGGAAACAGGATATAACATATTGTATAATAATTATAATAGATTAAGGTAAAAAAAAGCTATTCCATTTCAATAGTTTGATACTGATACCATCAACCTGCTGGGGTCTGCAAATGAAAATTTGCCTTCTTGGCTAAATCTGGCACATTTACACGACACAAATAAAAGACATATTAATTGCATTGTCCCTTTTGAATAAAAAAAAACTATACAATGTAAGGATTGTGATTATTGATTACAATTAGTACATTCTCATTAATAACTAATAATTATTAATCAAAAACCACACTAAATGTCACTGTTTAATCAACCGCTTCACCGAAGGTGGGGGGAACTTTGACCTTATTTTGACAGATAAATCACTCTTGCACGAAATAAATACAAACGCTTCTCTTAATTATATATGTGAAGATTTATTGAAGCCATATAGCCCTGATATACCACCATTCTGGTCCAAAAACCTTCACCTAACTAACAAGCACTATTCTACACAAAGGGGATAAAATGACTACCTAACAATAATAATAAAATAAAATATATGCGCATTGAGTGTCTATGACTCAGTTTTGTGGACAAAATGTGCAATTTCGGTTCACTTGGAAAGTGGAGCCCTCCTGGTGTGCTGATGTCTCGATTGCCGCGATCAGCTTGTAGACGGTGGGCTGTGCCCTTAGCCACTAGTAGCTGATTGCCTCAAATCTCGAACAAAGAGTCATAAAACTCTGATGCAGGAACTCAGTGGAAAACTCCAGTAATAGAACTGGAACAAAGGAGTGGTCAGGCGAGGCCCAGACTGAAGCTGCTTTAAATGGAAAACTTTAAAAGTCCAACTTCTAACTCCTGGCTGATTTGGGATCAACCGGGCAAAAACATACACACGCACCTTGCTGATCGCTGCACGATTCAGCACACTTGCAAATCAAAACAGCTCAACATAAAACACTTCAATCAGTATTGCATGCAACAAGTTGATACCTTGGATTAACTACTGGTGATTCTAAATCACCTTAACTATGCCTCATCCTGCCCAGACCTCTAAATGCACCTATCCCATTTCATATAAAAAAAAAAAAGAACAAAATTACTTTGACGTTGATTTCTTCTCTCCACCGGTTGAGGATGGGTCAGGTCTGAAGAAAAACGAGGGGGGGGATCACGCGTCAGTGATCATCTCAAAAGAAAAACGGCAAACTTTTAATCCGTCCAAAAGGGGAAAATATGAGGAACCGTTTAGTTGACTGAATCAACAAGGAGGAAACTCATCTCCTTGGAAACAAACCTCTGTGGGTTTTCACCTGCGCCGGGTGTCGGCGGGGTCTTCAAACGGTAAATGAATCTTCTGACCTTCTTGTATCAGATAGATTTCCAGCTTTGAAGCTCTTCCTGGAATGACCGTGTGTAGGAAAAGATCGCCTGCGAGCTTTTGTCTCTCCAGCTATATGCCTCCGATGCGTCGTCCTATGAGACATGCAGGAAATGGCAACGAAAGTTTATTTTCCACGGGTTTTAGAATCCCGGGTGACGTCAGAGCTGCAACATCTGTTGAGCTGTGCATGTCGAACTGCCCGACCAAAATGGATGACCCCAACAACAATATATTTGTGATTTTGATATAGATTTTTAGACATTTAGAATGAACACCTGCTAAATTTGAAGTAGTTTTTAAGTAAACACACATTATACTGTTTGGTCATTTTGCTCTTTACACAGTTACCCCTCTTTAACACTGACTAACTTCTGTGTCTGTTCCTTTGCCATTCACATTGGATGCGATTTGTGTTTAGGATCTATTCATGCATCCGACAACAGCTCCATCATCCGTGAATCTTACCATCACTGGAATTCACGCTTGTGTGCTCCATCATGCATCAAAAATAGACTTGATCCCTATCTCTGACAAATGATGGAGGTGAGCTCTCATGCCCCAGCGCCAAAGAGGCAGTGTGATTTACCGCATTGACTAGCATGGCTTGTATTTGGGACAAAGAGCAAAACGCATGGATGACAGAGTCTGTGTGAATGAGGGGTAAGACTGGGAGTATGACCTAGATGACATTAGCAGGTTAATTAGAAAGACTATCTGTTCAGGTGGCTAGCCTGCAGTCAGATGCTTTCCAGGCCTGTTTTTAGCTTACCTTGGTAAGAGCGATGGGTGGTGTTTTATTTGCTTGTTATCTTTTAAGCCATGCAACAGTCCTCTTGCAGTCCTCCTGGTGTTGTTGTTTAAAGGGGACATATCATGCTTTTAAATCCTTCCTTTTCACTCTTAAATCATTCAGTTGTGGTCTCTATAAAGTGCAACTGCAATGCTTTGGTATGAATTCCTTGTTATGTTGCTCCACAGGCTCCTCTTTTACCCCTGTTCTGAGGTGCATTTGAGAGCAACTCGTTTTGGTGCAGTCGAGGCACTTCACACCCCGCCCCTCCTCGAGGTCAAGGAGCGCTGCACTTTAACCCGTTCTGTCATTTTTGTAGTTTGTTAACAGAGATATAGTTATCTAGCGCCACAGAAACAAGATAAAAATGGCAAAAACAATGCAAAACTGTTTATGTAATACTATTCAAAACATGTAGTACAATTATGTTCTCAAGGAGCTAAAAGCAGCACACAGCACTAACATAAGCAGAAGGCACAGTGCTACTGCTATCAAAACAATGGCCAGGACAAAATATCAACACACAGTAAATTCATGTCTAAAATAAGGTTTGCGTTATTTACAGCTTTGCTATGTCCAGTGTTTCCATAGACAGAAGGAACTGACCCCTCAATCAGGTTAAGTCTTTCAGCAAATTGTTCTTGATATTGGCAAAGGTTGCTGAAGAACTCGTCCTTGAAATGGGAAAATAGGAGTTTCCCCACTGATGTGGGAACATTGCAATAAAAAATTTAATTTAACCAGACACTTTGAAGAGGTTCTGTTGCTGGGAGAGAGTGTAATGAATTGTGAGGGTTGATACACCCAACAACTGAGCCAAACATATCCTCTTTCAGCGTTGGGATACTTGAGCTTGGACTACAAAATCGCAGCGAAAAATAAATTGACCAGCCGGATGTCCATGACCTTATTAAGCTGTTCCGCAGCAAATACTGTGAGGTAACAGCTGAAAAAAGGTAACAGATTATAGAGAAAACTGAACGGACTGAAAATTACGAACTAAACAGAATTTAAAGATATCTCCCCAACACCTGTAGAGACTAAATTCAACGTTTCTGCACTCCTACAGACTCCAAGTACACAAAAAATATATACTATACTAATACTAATATACTACCATACTTTCACAATCCCAAACCCAAGTTATATCTCAGTTCACTATACTAATGAAAGAACTGTGTCTCTGTATTGTTGAGACATCAAGTTTTCAGTCTTGACCACGAGTCAAGTGCTGAATAAGCATTAAAAACAGGAACCGATTAGGAAACCAATGATTTTTACAAGAAAATTACAAAACTGCGGAGGAAAGTAATGAAGGTCTTAGTGAAAATAAAACCCACAGCTATATCATTAGTTGCAGAAAACATGGGGTCAAACCACTAATAAACCATGTGAACAACTTACACTGTTTGACAGCGCTATTAAACAATTTAACAAAACAACCTCCGGAAAGAAATTCAGTAGATTATTTAATAAAGAATCAGCATCACAGGCAGCCAATACATTTTTCCAAAATGGCTGAGAATACTTCACTGCATTTAGCCCTGAGACAATTCGGTCTTTTAGCCACATGCCATAAGTCAACTGATCAAGACAGTAACTCTGTGTCAAACACCGGTTATACGAAACTGATTCATACATTGCTGAACTTTATATGCTGTCAGTTCCCACTGAATCGAAAATGATGTGGTCTTACACGGGAAAACACAACCAATCCTCTCAACTGACAGGACAAGGCCAAACAATAAATGGTGAAATTTTAAACTTTGGTATTTTTCTGGGTAAGAAAAACCTTAATGATGCAGTGTCTAAAACACACTTCCTTCAACTGCTCACTGATGGTGATGCGTTTGTGACTGCTGCCCAGATGTAGAGCAGCTCACTACTCCTGGGTGTTTGGTGAAATAAAAAAGATGCAAAGAAGAAGTTTAAACAGAGTTTGCTCTAACATTGAGAAACCTGACAGCTAAAAGTGTATGTAAAGCCCAGAAATAATCTAAATGTAAGTTTACAACAACTAAGGACATTATAGAGCAGAGGAACACATGTGCTAAATTATTCAAGCAGATATATTTAGCGGTCTTAATGACTGGTCTACAGCTCTTTATGGCTCCAGTTGTGCCAGGTAAAGTTTACAAAATGTCTCCAAGTATGTCAAATTGTGTGGACATCTCTTGACCTCTTCAGGGGACTTTATGTAAGATTTAGTTTTGAACTCTGCTTAGGCTGTTTAATTCTTTGTTGCTTCTCTGCCATTGGCAAAGAATGCAAATGAGCCACTTATATCCAGGAAAAAAAAAAGCCAGATTTTTTTTTCTCTATCCAGTGATTGATGGTAGGTGTAAACCCAGGTGGCCTAAATGCTGGAATTAGATCAAAGCTGGTATTTATATAAAGCATTTTGCTAAGGTTGTGGACACTTACAGAACCAGGTTATTGCAGGTTTTAAAGTTTTTAACATTTTTTCCCCAGATAAATTTCCCAAATAAATTTGGTTTTCTGTTGAAATATAATATATGTCCCATTAAAAGTAGAAGAAATGTTTTGATGATTTATTATGGTCTCATTTTTAATATCACAAAAAGCTAGAATTTTACCAGGGGTGTGTGAACTTCTGACATTCACTGTACATTTCATCATTGCATAAAATCCTCAGTAAGTGAGACAACATTGGAAGTAACTGTAGAACCTGATCTGTGTTTGGACCGTTCTGATCCTGTGGAGCTTCCTGAGTTATCAAAAATATTAGCTTCATCTAAACCTTCAACTTGCATTTTAGACCCAATCCCAACAAAATGTTTTAATGAAGTGTTTCCTTTGATTACCAGCCCCATTTTAGATATGATTAATATGTATCACAGGCTTTTAAGGTAGCTGTATTTAAACCTTTACTTAAGAAACCTTTGCTTGACCTAGATGACTTAACCAATTACATACCTATATCCAATCTCCTGTTCTTATCTAAAATTCTTGAGAAAATAGTTGCTAACCCAGTGTGTATTTACACAGCAATGATCTGTGAGAGTTTCAGTCAGGCTTCAGAGCTCATCATAGCACTGAAACAGCTCTGCTGAAAATCACTAATGATATTCTTATGGCCTCAGATAATGTGTCTGTACTTGTCCTGTTAGACCTCAGTGCTGCATTTGATACAGTCGATCACAATAATCTCTTAGAAAGGCTGGAATATGCTGTAGGGATCAGGGGAACAGCACTAGGCTGGTTTAAATCTTATTTGTCTGACAGATTCCAGTTTGTTCATCTAAATGACAAATCATCTTTGAACTCCACAGGGTTCAGTGCTTGGGCAAATTCTCTACTATATACATGCTTCCAATAGGCAAAATTATCAGGCAGCCTGGGATACATTTTCACTGTTATGCTGATGATACTCAGCTTTATTTATCTATAAATACTGATGAGCCCAACCAGTTAGATAGACTACAAGCATGTCTTGAAGACATAAAAACTTGGATGACTTAAAATTTTCTGCTTCTAAATTCAGACAAGACAGAAGTTGTCGTCTTTGGCCCAGAATCTTTGAAAAAGAATCTACTTAGTCAGTCATTTAACCTGGATGGCATTAAACTGACCTCCGATAATAAAGTAAAAAACCTTGGTGTTATTTTTGACCAGGACATGTCATTTAAATCCCATATTAAACAGGTTTCTAGGATTTCCTTCTTTCACCTCCAGAATTTTGCCAAAATTAGAAATATCCTATCCAGGAGTGACGCTGAAAAACTAATTCATGCATTTGTTACTTCAAGGCTGGACTATTGTAATTCTTTACTATCAGGATGTCCACAAAATGCAGTTAAATGCCTTCAGCTGATCCAAAATGCTGCAGCAAGAGTTCTGATGAAAATTAAAAAGAGAGATATTTCTCTTATTTTAGTGACTGTGTGCGCCTGTTTTTGTGTCAGGACTGCTTCCTCTCCTGGATCTGCTTAGGCCCCCCATCAAATGTGGGGCCTATTTCCTCCCCGCCACACTACCTGGTTGGTGGCTGGTGTCTCTGCCCGCTGGTGTATTGGTGGTTCTTGGTGTCCGGAGCTGGGTGCTTTGATATGTGCCGACACACTCCCAGCAGCTGCTTCCCGAGGCCTGGGCCCCCTGGCTCTGTCGAGCCTCATATATATATATATAAATTTAGGAGTTAAAATTAAAATTGTGATTAGGTTCACTCACCAATTAAGCTATTAAGATTTGTTTTGTCCATCTGATGCTTTCTGGACTGCAAATAGAAATTAGCTTGCAATGGCTGTGATAGAACTGCCCTGATGGACAAGACAGGTGTTCAAATGCAAATAAAGTTAGAAAAACATTTCTTTTCAGTTCTCTCCAGTGCACACTGCTTAGAGTCAGAAAACGCAAGAGTAATATAAGTTTACTTCCTCTGTGTCTTGATAGGCCTTGTTGATAATCCCTCTTGTCATGCACATAAAAAATGTACATGTAGAGTTGTTGCTCTGCTTTATAAAATAAGCACTTTGCTTTGATCGACATAACATGTCTAGTGTTAAAGCAGACTTCCGCGCTGTGTTTGGGTCTCAGTTTCCAGTCTGTAACAGAACTGCGCCGGTTACTTCACAAACAAAAGCTCAGGCATATTGCTGCCCCACACAGGTCAGTTATGGAAACGCTGCTCTCCTGGTCAGATTGATAATCTGTCACTGTGGCTTCTAGGATTACCAAAATTCCACCCCACTTCATAATTGACATAACATGTAGAGTTAAGGTTAAGTGGTGCCCAATTCGGAGTATATTGACATTTAAATCTCATCTATCACTCAGTGGGGTGATGCCATTTTTATTTTTTTTTATTTGCAACCCCATTTTACAATATAATCAGGTGCCCATATTCATCTAAATTTTTCCTAACCATAGAGTTTTGTTTTCTGTTAAAAACAGACTTTGCCAATAAAAGTAAACTGGCTGACTGTCTTTTCAGTGATCTCACATCAGATATTTAGATACATATTTTCGTGCAATTTAGAGGACAAGACCAGAATTTCATATGCTTTTTACATTCGTTAGTTGAGCGCAATCGAAAAAAATTTTAAAAGGGCCAAAAAATTTCCCTTGTCAAAAAATTTTACAAAGGACAGTTTTAAACAGGGCCCTCCAACTTTACCGGGCAGCATGCTAATGTGCACTCTTACTTCTCTGTGTCTCATGCTAAAACATCTAAACTGCTTCATTAAATAAAATTTGCTCTAAGGTTAGAGGTGATAACAATAAACTCTAACCCTGACCACCCCTTAATAAACCAAATGTGGACCTTTTCCCATCAATCGAAAAAATACAGATTTTCAAGGGTTTAAAAGTGTAATTTAAACCCCCAAATTAACTTTCTTTTGAAGATAAATTTCCCTTTCATTTGGCCTTAAGGGTGCAAATTTTTAGTTCTGTGCAATGTTTCAAAAAATTTTTAAAGTAAACTTTGCCCCAAAAAACCCCATTTTATTGCTGCCCTCTATGGGTTGAACGGGGGGGTTTCCTGCATTTTAAAAATTTTTCCCCTTTTGTTTTAAACAGTACGCTGTGAAACATGTTTAGTCAAAAGCCCCCACCTTTCGTGGGTGAAAAAACCACTCCCCAAAACAAACGACCACTTATGTCCACCACTGTTTATCCCCTTGGACAGAATCGGTTTCGGGAAATCCCCCAGGGTTTGACAAGCGGTTTCGAACCAAAAAGGCTCAGGCCCGCGGGCTCCAAAAATCCCCCTCCTGAAAAGATCCATTCATGGAGAAACTACCACCATTGCTCTGCTCACTCTCCAGGTTTCCACATGTCAAATTAGGCTAGCTGCCACTTTCCCCCTCAGTGTCTCTTGGCACTGCCCACTTTGGTGGAATTTTTAAAAATTTGTCAAAAATCAGATTTATTTCCACTTTAATCCCAGAAATGCTTTTGTACATTGGTCAATCCTAAAACTCTACGTGCAACATCAGCCAACAATGACAGTCACCCATCAGCCATTGACAATGGGGTATTTTGATTTTTCCCTGTGTTTTGTTTTACAGTTCTGGGGGTTTTTAAAAAGAAAAATTTCCCTAAAAATTTAAAGGAATGTGGTATTGTATCACATTGACACACAAATGTACATTTTTATTTGTTAAACATTTCGAAAAACATGTATTATTACTTTTCTACAAGTTCACAATGATGTGCCACTTTATTTTGGTCTGGGGATATGAAAAACCAGTAAAAAAAACCCCTGAATTTTTTGTTTGTGACAATAACCCGTAGAAGTTTAAAAGGTTTCAAAACTTGGACTGCAAGGGGAAAAACCCTATAAAAGCGCCTCTCATTGGTGAACCCTAACCTGCTTTATGACTACGGTTCGCATCATCGGGCCATGACGTCAAACTCGGCAGGTCACAGAGCAGCTGGAGGTACTGACAGGAGCAGAAACAGGAAAGGAAGGCCCAGGGAAGGAAGAATGACAGAATACAAGAGGAAAAATAGGACAAAGGAACCACATGCACTAGACAAACAAAGCAGAGACAGACAGATGCCTTATGCTCTAAATGCTGGTGTTTTAACGTGCTGAAGTCAGTGCTGTTTGTTTCTGTTATTGACGTTACTCTGGTATAATCAATAACAGATGACAGGCAATAGGGATTTGGAGAGCAATTACCCACCGCCCTGTTTTTGACAGACTAACAAGCACTCTTAAAAATAACACAAATACGACACAGTACAGACTTGGACCATGCAAGTTCTTACTAAGTGAAAAGATTGTGGACAGTATCTGACAGATGCTGGCGCTCACTATAAACAGCCAGCATAAACACAGGGATTGAGAGAAATAGAGAAAATAAATGACAAACCTTCAAAATCCGAAATAATTCCCTCCAAGTGTGGGTTTTCTCCAGCATCAGACATTTTTTTTCCTGGCTCAAACTTTCACAAAATTCTGTTTATGCCTTGAAGAGGTTCCCTCTTGATTCTGGAGAAACTCCAAAATAGACCGAATAAGAAACAAGATTTATCCCACAGCTCTCAGTAAAGGCAGTAGCGTTTTCTCTGGCTTTGCCACTAAGTTTGCTGTATTGCTGCATACACGCGTCAGAGTGAGGGGAAAAGGCGAGCCTCCTCCCTTCTCCTCCTCCCTGTAGTTTGAAACACAACACACACACACACACACACACACACACACACACACACACACACACACACACACACAACACACACACTCACACACACCTCTCCTCTAGTGTCCTGTGCATAAGTGTGTGTCCCCTGCCCCCCACACACTCCTACGTGCACACACAGGCATTCATGTAGACAGGCGACTTCATAACCTGAGACTCTCTTCAACTTAAGAGGCTCTCTGGTCTGACTTCTCCATTCAGCTTCTAAACAGTGAACGACCACTTGTCACACAGCCACTTCAACTAAATTAACTTACAGTCAGACAAGATACCAGGGTACATGTGTTGGTTTTCACACAACCGTCAGAGAGAACTGTGTCAAACTGACAGAGGAAGAGAAAAACTTTTGTAACAGTTGACTCAAAGCAAACAGTCAGAAATACATTTCCCTTTTCAGCAGCTGTACAAGTCTTAGAAACACGCCATGATTAAAACAAATGTGAATTTTCGATGCAGGATTTAACAATAATACAAAATTTTTAAAAGCATGTTTCACAAAAAAATCAATTTCTGTATCCAGGTCCCTGATGTCACAAGTGGCAGTAAGGACTACGAGCATAACAACCAGAATCGACTCAAAGAACGAGTTTCAAGGTGATTTGTTAACTTTAGTAAACCGTAAGCCAGATTCTTACGTGGACTCGAACATTTTCTCCAGTCGAAAGGGTGCTTTTACCGCACCTCAAATTTAAAAGGAGAAGCAAAGGGGCACCAGACAGAGGGAGGGTTTTCAGCTTTAAAAGGGTTCACCTTATTTGTTTAATACAGAATTTGACAAGCCATGATGGACACCAACATGGACGGTGAGTCTGAAAAAAGCAGTGGTCAGGGTATTGATCGTCTTGAGAACCTAGATGCAAAGGATGAAACTTTTCCTGTACAGTGAAAAGAAAAGTTTTCCCCTTTGGTGAAAAAAATAGGCTGTCTGCTTAAAAGTCAAGTGAAAAAGAGATCACAAAAAAGAAAAATTCCCCGAAAAAAAAATATTCCCCTATAAGCAACAGTTTTTTTTAGTTTTCCCTTTTTGAAATTTTTCATTTGATTTTCTATTGCAAAAGAAATTTTCTTTGGGATTTCC
>JAHHUM010003048.1:0-16710 GCA_036173005.1 Crenichthys baileyi
CGGGCACCCCCAAAGCGGTGAGAATGGTCAAAACGGATCGCATATCACCTGGACAAAGACACCCCGAGAGGTAAAAAAGGGCAAACCATCTCTGTGTGAAATTCATT
The DNA here is from genome assembly GCA_036173005.1 of Crenichthys baileyi. NCBI lineage: Eukaryota > Metazoa > Chordata > Actinopteri > Cyprinodontiformes > Goodeidae > Crenichthys > Crenichthys baileyi. Next base: position 108 of record JAHHUM010003048.1, read on the forward strand.
CACACTGCTAATTTGTTTTTGAGTTTTTTCTTCCACTAGAAAGTAGGAAATTGCGCCTTTTTATATTTTTTTTCTTCCAAACGCATGAGGTTTATTCTAACATACACACGATTATATGTTTTTTGTCTCGTTAGTTTTGACCCGTCGCCTCCAGCAGTGGCATTTCATTTGACTGAAGATGCATTAACCAGTGTGTCATTGAACACCAAGGGTACGAGGGAATCATCTCTTTGTTGCTGTCGTTTTGTTTTGTTTTCTTTCCCATTTTCCTCCAAAACCTTACGTGCCAACGTGGCCCTTTTTGATTTATTTTTTAACTACTTTTTGCCAGCATAACGTACATAACAGACCAAATAAATCACAGAAAATGTATTTACCATATTAAAACGTGAAAAAGTTTCATTTTGGAGAGTTAAAGAAAAACATATTTTATCATGAACATTATATATATATATATATATATATATTATATATATATATATATATATAATATAATAAAATATAAAATAAAATTTTTTTAAGATTTCTAACCTTTACGTGCAAGTAAAGGCTTTAAAAATGTTTTCGCTTTGCTAAGAGTAAATATTGCATGCAGTAAATTGCATGCAACCATTTTTAATATTTTGTAATTATCCGTGATGAGCAGAAAGTAATTCATTTTAACTGTAAAAGTTATCGGATGCAAATAATCCCTGAATTTTGATGCTTTCATCTTTTTCCTTTTATCAATAAACGATCAGAGTTGCACAAAATTTGTTTTCAGCATCGCACCTAGGGAGGGGGGAAATCAATCCAGGGCCTTACCTTCCATCACATCCCCGTTCATCCTGCAGAATATCAACCGTGTCATCGTTACATCCTCATATGTGTCGCGCATTTCTCTACATTCCTCCGTCGATTTTCTCCAGATTTTGTGTCAAATCGAGCCCCGCTCTGTGTTATTATCGCCGCAAGACTGAAGAGTTGCAGAAAGGGTCTTACCTGAGGCTGAGAGATTCCCTGTGCGGCGCGCAGGCGGAGGAGCTCCGGACTGTGCGCGCAGAGCGGAGGAGACAGACAGGCGGAGGAGACGCTGCCGGTAGATGGGGGGGGGGGGCGGGGGATGAGAGTGAGGAGGGGGCGGGTGGTCCTCGTTTTAGAGCGCGCAGTTCCCGTTCGAGCGTCAATTAAAACACAAGACATTTAAATATTCCCTTCTCTCATATGCAGACATCCCTCAACAGAGCAGCAAACAGGAAAACGGGAAGGCATGAGCCAATGGCCTCCTATGGCGCTCCTAATTCCCAAACAACAGGGAGAACAGAAACAGTGTTAAATTAAATAAGCGGCTGTTGAATGCATTCAGAAATAAAAGGTTTTTTTTATTATTATCTTCACAACCTGTAACAACCCGTAAAATGCGAATGAATCTGCTCTAATTTTTTGTTGCAATACAAATTATTCTTCAAACGCAGTTCGCATGCACGTTCACAAAATGCACCAACACACATGAATGTTGGTGTTTGCATAGACATTAGGAGGGAACGGCTGCAGCTTCAGGTCCTCTCTCTGGCTGCAGAGGTTTGTGTGAAAATGCAATAATATAGGTGTGCAGTCCAACTCGATCAATCAGTCTGACGAAGATGTGGAGCGCAGCAACACATGCCGGCAATAAAGAAATGCTTCTGCCTTGAATACGCAAATGCCAAATTAAAACAACACAGTGCGCGTCAATTTATGTGTTTTTGGAGATAGGAACCAGGTGGAGCCTTAACTCACAGCGGTGATTTAATCATTACAGTTTTTGTCCCGTACCTTCTCCTGTTTTTGAAGGGTTATCACAATTATAATTATCCAGAAAACATATTTATCACGAATAATGTCTAATTCTCCTTTTAAAAATGATTTTTATAATAGAATAAAAAAATCATTTGCATTGCACATTTTACAGTGAAATTACAGAGGTGCATAGTACATCACTAAAAGTGGGGGGAAAAAATCACAACATAAATTTCACATTATTTCATCGTTGGACTGATTTGTGGTCCCAGATCCATCTGGGATCCATCTTTAGATCCATCTTTATCTAAAAAAAAAAGAGATATTCATAGAAACCAGAAATCTGCACACATGTGGCCTTTTGTAGCAAGATTACAGAGACAGAATCCAAACATGTCAACCTGAATATTGCTGAAGCATTTCTTAAGGTAGAATTCACTTTTATTATGACTATTTTATCTAAATTTAGAGGATAAATTGAAAAGAAACACAACAACGTGATAAAATTTGTTTTATTTTTTTTGGCAGACTAAAAGATAGCATGACAACCATCTGTTACATTAAAGAGCATAAAGTGCATACCGGCTCCATTTGAACTGCATGTTTATTGTTAAATAAATGAGGAAATGGGCAGCATCCAGAATAGGATGTCCAAGAAGAACAACACACACTCTCACACACACACATGCACATAGAGGCTCAGATGGACAGATTTCAAATGACAAGTTAACAGAGTACAGTGGTGCTGGGAGCAAAAGGGTGACAATTAATTACTCCTCTGCATAAACGATCATGTGCCACACTGCTAACAGTCATTTTGCTTTGCTTCTTCAGCCTGGGTTGACATCACAGTGCATCTCATCAATAATGCAGCAAAGGCAAGATCCGTTTCACAGCGCACCGTGACACGTCAACGTGCACGTGGCGGTCCTCCGAGGTTGATACCCAGAAACAGGCTCTGCATCCCATCTGGGCTCCTCTGTGCAACCTATCCTGGACACCGTGGCTCCTCTCTGCTGTAGGGCATGGTGGTTGGATTACCACACATCCAGGGTTCATGTGGAGTTATCATTTCTGGGTCACCTCCAATGACACTCTGTCTTGCAGAGCAGCTCTCCCTGAGCATGGACAGGAGAAGGAGTGGAGGAGTGGAGGAGAGGTTGAGGAGGAGGAGGGAAGACTCCCCAGCTCTCCCAGGATCCACTGTGGAGCAGGGAACCACAAGCTAAACACTGAAAGAATGAAGGAAAGGGAAGGGGAGAGAGGGTGGAGGGGGGTTGAGGAGGAGGAACGGAGGGAGGAGTGAAGCACTGTAAAGCTTTATAGTCACATGTATCGCAGTCACATGAGCCTGGGTGGGTGGGTGAAAGGATGGAGATATGTTTACAGGCACAAAATGACCATGAAGGGAAAATCTTTGAAGGAAATATGAAAGTGGGAAATATCTGAACAGACTAGCAGATAAATTTAATTGTAAAGAAATTTAATCCAGTCTTCTGTTAAGATTATGCTTATGTTTTTGCATATTTCGTTGGTCATTTCCATTTCACTCAAACTCCCCGCATCCTCCACTTTCTCTTTCTCCCCCCCACCCCCCCCCCCCCCCCCCCCCCCCCCCCCCCCCCCCCCAAACCCCCCCTATCTCCCCATCCTTGCCTTCCCTCCCTCCCTCCTTCGATCTCCTCCCTGCTCTGCTCTGCTGGAGCTCAAATCACAACCCCGGTCCCTGGCAGATGGAGGATAGGAGAGAGAAGCTCTTAACTAGCCAGCCTGAGCCTCTGCTCTCTGCACACCAACTGCTGCCTGCCTCCACTCCCTGCCTCAGAGAGAAGCTCCAACAGCCTACTGCCACCATCACTCTCAAACACACACACGCACTCCTCCAACTCCTTTGGGCATGGCGTATCCTCCTGGGGAATCGTGCGTGTATTAGTCCAGATCTGGCCACACTAGAAAGGACATGGAGACATAATAGATGAATGTTCTGTGGCATAATATACGCCGTGGCTGGTTCGGGTTGTGTTGCCAAACGGGCTCCTTTCTTTTAAAGACACACAGGCTAGAGCTAACAGCTAAAGAAAGCAATGACATTGTCTGATAATGTGACAAGAAATCACAGATATGACCGCTTTAAAGTAGAATCAGGGAGGGGGATAAACAGGCCAGAGCTCTCCTCAGGCTCTTAGGTGCCTTTGACTGCCCCTGACTTTCATCTGGGCTCATCTGGCGACCGCAGCTCAGCCTGGCATGAGCCTGACCACCAGTTGCGGTCTGAGGGAGAGGCAGCTTCTCTGTGCTATTTGCACCCCTGTCTGTCCAAAGGAATCTGGTGCGCTGACTGTCACTCAGCGGCCGTCTGTGTTTTTTTAACACAAATTCTACCACAGGGATGTGGTTGTCCATATGACCACTGCGAAGGCTGCTGCCCTGAGGCAATCTGACACTGTCTGTGTAGAAGAACCAGACGTTGATGTAGGGGCTGCTCAAATGCTGCTTGAATATCAAGACACATGTGCATGCAGCCGCACGGGCACACGCGCACACAAATGTACAAAGCAGTGCCCGGCCAGTTGCTGAGACTGATGTTTCTTTCAGCCGTCATAGGGCTGACACTCAAGGTTTTTTCTTTTGTCTTCGTGCCAACCCCGTGTCAGTTCCTGGCTGGTCTTTCCAACAGTGATGGAGACACTTTAACTGGGGGTGGTTGGGGCCTTTGGCCGCAGGGTTGCTGAGGCTCTGTGAGATGGTGGATGCTGCTTGGCCTGTCAACTGGTTGTGACTAAGGCCAGTCTGCACACAGATCCGATCTGGACAGCTCTCTCTTTCTCTGCGGCTAGTGGCATCGTCCTCCAGAAAGGCACACGGTGTATAGCTGCCACTCTGCTCCAGTGCAGCATATGCTCTGGCAGGGGGTCAGAGATGTTCATTCCAAAATGCCTGAAATAAAAAACCTCACGTCTGCCTGACAGTTGTAGTGCAGTAGCAAATCTGCAATAAAGGGGAAACTAATCCTGCGGTATGTTTGCTCATCTGTTCACATTTGCTTCACTCTAAAAAGCCATTATTATCATATACAATCATATTCAGTTAGAATGTGTTCAGATGACGCCCGTCTGTCAGATTAAAAGTACCTTTTGAAAATAACAACTTTTAAGCAGCTATTAAACAGCCATAAACATTACTTCATCCTGGAAGTAGAAAAATAAATCCAAAATAACATCTAAAGCTCTGCAGGCCTCACTTGTCCCAATTAAGTTCAGAGTCCATAACCTAACAAAAAATGGCATCCATAGCAGAGCTCTAACCTGACAACCACTGTTGGTCAAAATAAACCCATAGGCACGTCTCACGTTTACCAGAAAACATCTTGAAGATCCCACAGTAGAACTTTCTGCAAGGTGTGTGTACTGTTACATCTTGCATAAAGCTAACACAGCATTTCAGAAAAAGAGCGTCATATTATAGGTGCAATATTAAGCACTACCTCATGCTTTACATGTGTATTTAGTACTTTGCAAAGTTTATTTAGGCTTCACTATTTAACTGTATGTATTTCTTTTTTTTTTGCTCTTCACTGCATATATTTTTACTTATTGCAATATTTTGTCTTTTTATTGTTAGATTTAGCTTTGTATGCTATACTTAGTTTTCTTTTTACTTAAGTATTAGCCTTCTCAACTGGGACCTGAGTCCGAATTTCGTACCTTAACATGTAAATGTGAGCTGGTATGACTGAAAATCCTTGAATCCTACTAACTGTCATACATGGTGGTGGTAGTATTATGATCTGGAGCTGCTTTAGAGCCCTTTACCCTCATTGATGAAACCATGCTACGAGAAAACTCTAAAACAGAATGTCTGGTCATCAGCCTGTGACCTTAAGCTGATGATCCGAACCTCACCAGCGAGTGCACCTCTGAATAGCATAAAAAGGGCTTGATGTCAAAGATTGGACAAAATAAAATGAGCTATAATAAATTACTGAAACTGCATATTACTTTTGGAGGTATACGATTTTTTTCTGTCAGTGACAATATATATATTATAAAAATAAATAAATATATAGATATTTTATGCCAAACTGAATAAGTAATGTACTGCTCTGTTTAAAATAAAAGCATTATTAAAAAAGTGTGTAAACTGCTTCAAATAGCTTTTATTTCCATGCATGCATCTGCTAAATTGTCCTTTTTAGGTTTAGAATTTGGCAAATACACTATATGATCACATTACACATTAAACTGTGATTATTAATTGATCATTCAACTACTTTTAAGAAAAACAAGAAGCAATTGATGAAAACCTGAAATTATTTTTTTCCTTGTCTCTAGACCAGGTTTTGATATTCTTGCGATTACTGTTGAGATAAATTTTTGTCTTCCACTGCAGGGACTTCGATTTAAGTCTATATTAGGCCTTCACTACCTCTACAAGGCAAAACCTGTTCTGGATCGAAACAAAAGGAAAAAGTGGTCATAAGGACAACCACATCAAATTTGTTATTATGTATTACGTATTATTTTTATGTATTATGTATTTTATGTATTATTTAGTTATTATGTCATTATTAATTTAAAACATGTTTTTGTTTCCCTTTTTTATTGAGAGCAAGGTAGACCCAAAGTTAAATTCATTGTTGGTGTCCACAATTTGGTGAATAAATCTGATTTTGACAAGGCAGGAACATTAAGCTGTTTAAAAATACCAGTGTTTTTGTTTTTCTTTATAAACTCAAACATGTACTGTTTGACTGTTGCTCAGCAATTTTTGGTTTTGCCTCTGAAACCGCAAGTCTGATGCCACCCCTCAAGGTTCCTATTGGATAAAGGTTCATGAACTGGGCGGACCAGTCCATAACGCTGATCCTGTTGGACTGAAAGCAAGACAATGTCACTTACCGGTGTATTCTGGGTCGTCTTGTTGAAAAGCCCGTTTTAGGGGTATTGTCTCTTTGGCACAAGGCAACATGAGCTCGTCAAGTATTAAGACATATTCAAACTGATCTATGATCCTTGATATGCCATAAATAGGCCAAATGCCACATTTTGAGAAACATTCCTATGGCAGGATGCCTGAGGATGCCAGTTTATGAAATGTTTCTCTTTTAGTCAGTAAATTTGTTTTTTGTTACTATAATCAAAATGTCACTAAAGACCTTATGTATATTTGTTTCTGTTAAATGGGAAGTAAACAGATGAAGAGTTGGGATGTCTTTTCACCCACCAAAAACAGTGTTTTTACCCCAAGGATTTATAAAGGAAGAAAAAACCCAAAGCTGAGGAAAAAGGGTGCAGCACAGTTCATGGCTTGGCAACAACAGATAGGTCAAGCAGGTAGTTAAAGGCCGGAAAAATAAGGGTCTTGTTTGTGAGCATAAAGTTTATCAATGAGGAAAATGTGTAGATTTTTACTTTTTATATGTCCCTTATCAGTAAAAATTACCACTCTCTCCAAATGTTCCCCCTGCAAGTTTACCTAAAGTGTAGAGGCATTTTCCTTTATTCATGTCTCAGCTGAATGGAGAGATGAATTGAGCTCAGATGCTGTGTATTTAAGCATCTCCTCCAACCACCGTGTCTAACATTAGCTTGAAGTTACTTTTTAGAGCCAAATTACATATTGTTGTGAGAAAACTAACTGTAGTCTGACTTATAGTTTGAATGGTGTGGCAAACGGTGTCTTCAGAATAACATTTTGACAGCTACATTACTGCAGTGTAATAAATTCTCACTCATAAAATGGGTGGATTATGTGTAGAAAAGTGAAAGTGGCAAACTGTTTGCCTTGCCACCACAATGCATGCTATCCTTATAACAGTTGTTAAAATAAATACAATTCAAAAATACTTTAATAATCCCAAAGGGAAATTAAATAAACTTGTTGGCACGTGTCTTTGCACATCAGAGTAACAAGCAGATGATCAGAACTGGCGTAGAAATTGCAATGCTCAGCCTGAATGCTGCTAGAAATGCAATTTCTGTCACAATCATTGCGATTATTTATTACCAAGGCAAATTACAGGAAGACTGGGTTGAGCGCTTCTAAATCCCAGCAGGGTGTCTGTTTGTTTGCTCTCCAAGCTACTGCACTCAGAAAACATTTCTCCTGACTTCTTTCTTCTCAGTGGATAAATCGTTGTACATTTACAATAGTTTTAACTAATTAAAACATCACACTTTAAATAATTAAATAATGGCAAATGAGAAATAGTAGTCTGAAAATTGTTAATTAGATGTTTTTGACAAAAATGCGTATATATCAATATTGTTATGATATTCCATCAACTACATTGACAATTCCAAATACACATACATGTGAAATTCTAATCAAAAGATATTTCTTCCAGTATATTTAAGTCAGAATATGCATGATGGAGCTGTTGTTAGCACTGTTACCCTGCAGAAAGATGGTCCTTGGTTCAAAACCTGGCTCAGGTCTTTCTGCATGGAGTTTGCATGTTCTCCCTGTGTATGTAGGGTTCTCTCTGGGTACTCCAGCTTTGAGTCTCTCTGTTGCCCTGTGATGGCTGGACCCTCCCTCCTGCCAAATAACCACCAGTCCCTGCAACCCTGCGACTGCAGAAAATAGACATATGGGTAATCAAGTCTAATTAAAGTTGCAAATATTTTGCAGTTTTTATTTTGTAATTTAAAGTACAAATTAAATGAAGAATCTGTCAACCATTACAATATACCTGTTTCACAACTGTTACCTTTTCACCAGTTTTTCTATTAAACATAAAATGATATGCATAGCATTGTTAAATTGATATGTTGTATTTTAGTGTAACATTGTATAAAAGCTGAAATCAGCTAAATTAAGAAAGCCAAAACGGGTACAAAAAGTAATTACATAAAAGCAAAGAGGAGGTTGTAATACCGTTTGTGTGCCCATGATAATTGAAAGATTGCACCGAAAAAGTCTCACACCTAAAACGGACCGTGTTTAATGGGAGGAGTGAATTAACAAGATTCCCCAGGATATGTTGGGAAAAGGGAAAACTCCTGCTGTTGTGTCGCAGTCACCAACTGCTTAGTTAGAGCATGATGGGGTGGAAAAAAACTCAAACCGTGCAAACACTGGATGGGAAGACGTGGAGGGGATGAGGCAGACATGAAAGTTGGCCTATTTCATGGTCAGGCTGCGGGACCGCCGAGGCCCTGAATGGCAATGCATCTACTTTAATGTGACAGACAAGTCCCGAGGCAAAAAACCCCACGGAGCTGCAGCAGGCAAGCGGGCCCCAGGTAGGTATGTAGTTGATGAGTGTGACACCTTCACCGTCCCGCTGCAGGAATGCTGCAGCCGCCGCACGCTCCGCTGCCTCGGTTTAGAGGAACACCAAACAAACTCGCCTCTCATCCCGCCTGACGAAGCGTCCCCAGAACCTGTCCTCCCCAGCACTGTTGGGATCACGAATCTCCTTGTAGCCGCTCACGGGGCCTTTGCTCCGATCACTGTAAGCGCCAGCCTTGGGGACCCACCTGCCGTGGAAAACTATGGCCGCGCCCAGTTGACGCGGCGGCAGACACATCCTCTCATCTTGACGCTGTGGCCCAATCAGGCGGAGAGAGGCGAGTGTGTGTGGCAGCCTCGGAGAGAGAGAGAGGGAGAGAGAGAGAGAGAGGAGATAGAGGAGTGAGCCTGGAGGCACCGCGCTGCCTTCTCACATGCACTCACAAATCAAGCAGCGCAGCTTTCCACGACGCCTCCTGCACGCACAGGTGGAGCTGCGTGATCACTTGACCTCTCCATCTACTATTACTGTGGGCTACAAAGTGCTGCGTTAAGCGCAACCTTTCTTCTATATTGGCCTATTAGGAGCCACAGGGCGCTCTGATAGAGGGAGCATCCCTATGCATGTGTGCGTCTCAGCATGCTGGTGAACATGAGCTGATCTATTGCAGTCGTGGGATGAGAAGGCCCAGGAGTTCATTAGGGCTGCAGCTCAGGAGAGCAGCCGCGGGGAGCTGCGCTGTAGCCAAGTGTTGCCAGGAGGCTGAGCTGCGCGTCCGGTGGGGAGGGTTGCTGTTGATGTCCATGGTATGTTTGCTAACAGCCTGATTCCATCAAGTGGTGCAAAAGCAGCGCAGCCAAGTTTAACAGTTCAGTCAAGCACTTGTGGAGTGCAAATTATGCTAATATTTATGCATGTTCGTACATTTGGGAGCAAGAAAAGATAACGAGAGATGCAGAAGCAAAAGAGCTCCATCTGAATATCTGCAGTTACGTTCACTTATCTGCCCTTTATCTTGAGGGCGAACTTCTAAAATGCACTCTCAGTTTTCATCTCCATACTCCCACCACCCTTGTAAATGCATCTGAGGAGGGGAATACCACAAGAAATCTTGAACACTCTATAGAGACATTAAAAACAACGCTCGGGGCATTCTGGTGCACATTAGAGAAAAACATATGTGGAAAATAAACCAAGCTAAGAAAATAAAAGTTATAAAAGACAATTTCACATAAGGGTCTAGTGAACAAATCCTATCTTCAAATTCCCTGGTTGTGACAATGAAAGCAATCCTGAGAATAGTTGTGATTCATAAGACGTAGGCATTGCACAGACACTACCCATATTTCATCATTTATTACACAGCAAAAAAAAATGACTCATGCAGGCAAAATAAAGACAGGCAGGAGACAAGCCAAGAAAGCTGGGCTCCATTCCAAACAGGCATTTAGCGTTTTACCTTTGCCTAGTTACAGGTCTATACATAAAACAGAGAGTTGAAGCTTTTCTTCATTGCAGGGTCCTTCACGTTGACTTGGCCATATGGACACTGCAAGAGAAAATAACTAGATTAAACGATGCATGTTGAGTAGCTCTTTACTCACACAGAGAATGCATGAAGAAAACGGCATTTAGAGTACAGAAGAGGGCAGAGGACAATGCTGGATGGGACAAGGTAAGACAGAGGATCAGTCAAGTCTGGAAGGAAGGAGAGGGGTGATGAGACAAAGCAGGATGACACTGAATAGGCCAAAATCAGACTCACTGCAACGGAGCAAAGCAGAGGGTAACAGCGCAGGGTGCCCTTTTCTGGAGTGCTTTTGGGCTATAATATGATGATAACAATCTTGCACATATGTTGTAAAACAATTGAAACTATGACTAGAGATCAGTTCAATTTAGCTCTTTGCAAAGTCTATAATCAAAAAAAAAAAATGAATTCACTTTATTTATAAAGCGCCAAAAGCACTTTACAAAACAAATGGAACCAATTTATATAGTATAAAACATTATAATAATATACTGTCAATTTATGCAATCATACAGACACATTCAAAGTCAGCTGCATACATTTCAATTTTATCCTAGTAAGGCAGCAGGTCCAGGAGGGAAACCCATACATCCGTCTTCCCAGCGACATCCTACAGTTCATTCTGGGGGATCTCAAGGCGTTTTCAGGCCAGACGGGATATATTGTCCCTCCAGTAAGTTCTGCATCATCCCTGGGGTCTTCTTCTAGTGGGACGTCCCTGAAAAACCTCCAAAAAGAGGTGCCCAGGAAGCATCATAATCAGGTGCCTGAATCACTTCAGCTGACTCCTTTCGATGTGGAAAAGCAGCAGCTCTACTTTGAGCTTCCCCCCGGATGACGGAGCACCTCACCCTATCTCTATGGCTGAGTCCAGCCACCCTCCGGAGGAAGCTCATTTTGGTCGCTTGTATCCGGGATCTTGTTCTTTCGGTCATGATCAATATCTCATGACCAGAGGTGAGGGTTGGAAGGTAGAGGACCGGTACATTCAGAGCTTTGCTTTTTCGCTCAGCTCTGTCTTCACCATAACAGACCGGAGCACCACCCACATTACTACAGACGAAGCCTGAATCCATCTGTCTATCTCCTGTTCCATCCCACCATCACCCATGAAGAAGAGACAAAGATACTTAAACCCCTCCGTTTGAGGCAGAGACTGACCCTGAACCCAGAGAGGGCAGTCCACGTTTTTCCAGTCGTGCTAAATACAAATGTAATGTGCTTGAGACACTTCGTATATGCAACTCTGTCAACTCTGCCTGTTGTCTTTCCTTTGTGTAACACTGACTGCTCTCTCTCAAACACCCAGTGTGACATCACCCTACTTTTATCTATATAAATCAATATTTTTTGTAGATTTTCAGAGATGCAAAGATAGAGAGGTTTGTTACTTATGACCATATTTTGAGGAAATCATTGCTTTAGTAACAAGATTTTATTGTTAAGACAGTTTAAGTTCCAATTTACGCAGTAATTTCTTTTTATTTATAGTTCTTAAAGAAAAATGAAATGGTTCTAAGTTGTATCAGCAGATCAGAGCTTTACAAATTTGATCTGTATCAGAAAACGACTATAAAATCCTTAGTAGTACATCTCTTATTTTCTTTAATTGGGTCCCGATCCATTTCTTCTTCTTCTTTAGAAGATCAAAAGTTCTTTCAAGATTGGTTTGATCGTAACTCATTGACAGTCATTGTAAATTAAAATTTTCAGGCATTAAAAGATTCCTAAACCAAAAGATGAACAGTTGTGTCTAAACATAATAAACCTAGCAAATAAACTTTCAAATAGCTTTTATTGCATATTCTTCTCTAACAAAACACAATTTCTTACCCATTACTTTCATATAAATCATTGTCACAAATCTTGTCTTTTTGTGTTCATTTCTATCATATCATTTGAACATATGAATCATTCATATTAATTTTAACAATAAAGAGTAATTCAGGTTAAAACTATAAGTTGATAATAACATTTAAAACTGGAATCCCTGTAAAATCTTATTCTAAAAACGCAATTTCTGGTAAGGATTAAATTAGGACACCTGTACATTTATTCTCACTTTAAAAGAGTAAAACTACACATAGGGATGTCCCATCAGGTGCACATGATCATAACATCATTACTCAGCATTTTGAAGGAGGTTTACTCTGCTTAAACCGTAGATATTTATTTTGGTGTTCCCCAGACTGCTGAAGTAAGATTGTACACCATGGTGAGATCGAAAGAGCTGCCTGAGGCCTTAAAAATAAGATTGTTGCAGCTTATGAGTCTGGAAAACGAGTTTAAAAACATCTTAAAAGAATTTGACATCAGCCATTTGACAGTACAGAAAATGGTCTCAAGTGGAGGACGTTTAAAACAACTGCAAATATGACCAGGTCTGGCTGCCAAAGCAATTTCGACATGATGCAGACCGCGAGATAGTAAAAAAGTCTTCAAACACCCTCAAACGTTATCACTGGACTTATAGCAGGCTCTTTTTAACTGTTGCTATAAAAGCACATGCCTACAATCAGAAATAGACTGCACAATTTTTACGTTTGTGTGAGGTGTTCCAAGGAGGAAACCTTTGCTCAACCTTTACACAAGAGAGATTGTAGAGAAAGATGGGAATTTCTGGAATAATTTTCTTTGACTAGACACCAGAATAGAGGGCATGTTTGGCATAACCTAAATTACAGCAATCCAGGAGGAGAACCTCATTCATGAAGGAGGAAGCCTCATTGTCTGGGAATTCTTTGCCGTAGCAGGACCCTGCTTTAAGAGTCCACCTTGGGTGTTTGAGGAAAATGTGAGACTATCTGTAAAACAATTAAAGTTGAAACTTGTCAGCAGAGGGAAGCATGAAGGGCTCTACGATTTCCTGGTAGACGGCTGTGCTGGCTTTGAAAAAGCACAGTCGACCAACACCAGCAGCTAACATGGCTCCCCAAATGATCACTGACTGCGGGAACTTCACAGTGGACCTTAAACAACTTGGTTTCTGTGCCTCTCTCCAATCCTCATTGTGTTTCTTGGTCCTTCATTTGAAAATAAAAAACACTTATGTCTTTGTCTCTGGTTGCAGAGTGCCTTAACACAAGGAATGCAACAGTTGTAGCCCATTTCCAGAATACATTTGAGAGTGGCCTCTGACTCCAGCCGCAGTCCACATCTTATAAATATCCGTTAAGCGCCTTTTTCTACAACACTTTTTCCTTCCACTTAACTTTCCAGTAATATGCTTGGATACAGCACCCTGAACATTCTTTAGCGATCACATTTTGTGGCTTATCCTCCTTGAAGAGGGTAGAAGAGACTGTCTGCTCACCACTGTCAAGTCAGCAGTCTTCTTCCCCATGATTGTGCAGACTTGGTCATACATTTTTAATAAAAACCCCATCTAAATTAGTAGTGAGGAAATCTATCACCGTTTGTTCTCAATCTACAGAAGGGCTTCACTAATTGAATTGAGTTATGGAAATAACATTTCTGATGGCATTCTAATTTATTGAGATGCACCCGTAGATCCAACATTAGAACCACACTGATACTTTTCATTAATAATTACATCGTGTTCTCATCCCTGATGTTACCAATTAACCCAAAAGCACAGCAGTGCAAGACAAGCAGCAACACGATGAGGAAAAAAAAACCCACAATGGAGCAAAACAGCTGAGGCTGGATAAATTAGATGAAATGTGCACAAGAATACCAGCGATCCAGAGGACGAGACAACCTGGTGACAACATAAAAGAAGAAGACAAAAGAGCTCACGTGTCTGCAGGCGCTGCCGCAGCATTTCCCTCTCTGAAGGTGGGCATATTCTGTAAATACCTTATACCCACTGGAAGGGTCCACATACATCTGCTTCTTTGCCTGAACATAATGAAGATATTATTATTTAATTAGCATGACAAACAAGCATGCATGCTGGTGTGTGACCCCTGCATACATAACTTTATACAGTACATTTAATTACACAAAGGTAAACACAGTGAGTAAGCAGACAGAAAGCACAGATTGGCTCAGGTCAAGGTAGAGAGGGAAACGCTGACCTCTGTGCATAGAAACAGATGTAAAACAGTATAATTCTCATGATGTTGCTAATTAATTTCTGCCATCGTTTTGTGAGACTCTGTAGGTGAACGTTTAATCAACCGTGTTACCTCTTCAATAAGCACTTTTTAAACCGTTTATTAGACTAATTGTTCATTCTTGAACAGCCACACAAACACCTTTTGTAGGCGAAACACACTGAACTTCTCTGTCCTGCTTTGGGAAGTTAGAAAATGTCATCTTTCAGTCTGTTTCAAACTGAGAGCGCACTAGTTGGTGAGCTTTGACAGCTCACAAAAGCAAAAAAGCCTCGGGCCTTTCAGTGACACGGCCTGTCATTTCGCATGGCGGTGCAGGGCCACATAGTGAAGCTGGCATAGCTGGGCCCCTCCACGGTATTGTGCTTTTCCCACCAAGGCCCTACCACTCTCCTCAGGTTGCGGCCAACTTGCCTCAACTTCATCCTCACTCCGAAGCACAATATTTACAACAGATAAGCCTAAAGGCACGCAGACGACACCTTTGCACCACCGTCACCGGGGCAGAGCTCAGCGCCTCTGTTTGATGGAGGAGCAAGTCAGACCTGGTAAATATGAGAGATCTGACAAAAACAATTACTGCTACTGGGCAGGTTAACAGCGTAATATATTGATAATAAATCAAACCAGTCACATTGGTTTTATGTTCTGTGGAAAAATGGCAACTATTAAAATAAAGTTGTGGGAATAGAGAACTTGTGGATACATGGTTTTACAACTACAATCTGAAAAACTGTGCCCTGCATATGTATTCAACCAACCTGAGTCAATAATTTGCAGAACCACCTTTCACTGCAATTACAGCATTAAATCTTTAGTTTATCTCTCCTTTGGCTTTGAACATTTAGCAAATTTTGCCCAATTGTTCTTTAAAAAATTACTCAAGCACAGGCTGACTGATTGGAGGGCGTCTCTTAACATCAAAAAAGTCTTTCCGTTGTTGATTGGATTTTGGGCTGGACTTTGACTAGGCCATTCTAACATACTATATGTGTTTTGAATTGGCCCTATATAAATAAAACTGAACGGAAATTAAACCATTTGGTTTTAGCTCTTCTCGCTGGAAGGTGAACCTCTGCTTTAGTCCCTAGTCTTTTGCTGGCTTTCTTGCAGAAATTTCCTGTATTTAGCTCCACCTATCTTGTCATCAAATCTAACCAGCTGGCCAAAGCATGACGCTGCCACCACCATGTTTTATTCTGGGAAGGGGTGTTCAGGGCGATGTGCAGTGTGCACTGTTTCCCACACATGGTTTGTGGATTTCTTTCAGCAATTGCTTTCTTTGTGCCAAACTTTAATAAGGAGCAGAGTGCACAATAACACTTTAACTTCTTTTTTCCAACTAAGATGCAAAAGCTCATGGAGAGTGCTGAGGACATTGTGTAATAGCAACAAAATAAAAGACTCATTTATTTAGTCGAAATTGATATCATTGTGGCATTTTTCAGCAATAGTTTCCCAATTCGATATTTTTCTGAATATGTGCAGCCCTATCTTCTGCTTCTTCCTGAGATTTCAGCTAAAAATGAGTTTTTTTACATGATGTACCATGATCCAACTGTCCATGCCTGGTCCCAGGGCCCACTGGACATTCCCAAAAGTGTTCTGGCCATTTTCCACAAGGTCAAACTGTTTTACAGACAATGAAACTGACCTGCATAAGATAAGGCATATTTTTTATTAGAACTGTTTTGCAGTGGCTCTTATTCCTTCTTAAAAATGTAATATATAGTGCTCTCATTATTCTGAATTTAACAAATATGAATAAGTTTGGTTATTCTAACTGAACAAAAACAGGAAACAATTAGTCTGATTTCATGGCAGACAGTGAGAGGAAAAGAGGTTTTTCTACAGTTTATATAAATATCTGTTTTCAACTCTACATCCCACCCACAAATATTTGTACTTCACCTCTGAGTGGTCATATTGTTATGCCTGATCAGTGTACATAGTCATCACTGATGAACAAAAAATGATGTCCAAATTCCACCATGGCCT